>CAUYLG010037432.1:0-25484 GCA_963573385.1 Cacajao melanocephalus
CACACCACCATGGCCGGCTAATTTTTGTTATTTTCAGTAGAGATGGGGTTTCACCATTTGGTCAGGCTGGTCTTGAACTCCTGACTTCGTGATCCGCCCGCCTCGGCCTCCCAGAGTTCTGGGATTACAGGCATGAGCCACTGTGCCTGGCCCCTCCTACACTTTTGAGGAAAGAAACTTCTGAATAAGTTATGTTTAAATGAATGAAATGATGGAAATTAGAAAATATAAATAACAGAAAAACAATGAAAATACTGTTTATTAAAACTCATAACAGCTGAAGCAGTATTTGGAAAGAAATTCACAACCTTAAATATTTATATTAGAAAAAGAAAAAAATGTGAAAAGTAATGAGTTTAGCATCAAACTTAAAAAGTTAGAAAAAGAACAACAGAATAAGCTCAATAAAGTAGAAGAAAAATGTAAGAATAGGAATTAATAAAGTAGAAAACAAAGACCAGAGAGAATCAATAAAGTCTAAACTTAGTTCTTTAAAGACTTAAAAGTTGGCACACCTCTGGCAAGATTAATCAAAGAAAAATAAGAAGGTAAAATACATGGTGTAAGGCAGGGGAAAGAGTCATGACGGTGGGTACAGGAGAGAGTGACATCAGCAGAATATCGTGAACAGCTTATGCTGGTACATTTGAAGACCTGGGCAAGTGGATACATTACTATATAAATGACCAAATCTGACAAAAGAATAGAGAAAAACCATGAATGGTTCTTTATTAAAGCATTAAAGAAGTTGAGTCAATAAACAATCCTTCTACACAGAAAACATCAGATTCTAGTGGTCGTATACATTAGGTTTCTACCTAAAATATAAGGAAAGATCATTCCACTCTGAAACATTTTTCTAGAGAATAGAAAAAGAGTGAAAATTCTCTAATTAGCCTAGTATAATGTTGACATTAAAATATTTTAAAAGAATAGAAGGTTGGGCGCAGTGGCTCATGCCTGTAATACCAGCACTTTGGGAGGCTGAGGTGGGCAGATCACCTGAGGTCAGAAGTTCGAGACCAGCCTGGTCAACATGGCAAAGCTCCATCTCTACTAAAAATACAAAAATTAGCCAGGTGCACGCCTGTAATTCTAGCTACTTGGGAGGCTGAGGCATGAGAATCACTTGAAACCAGGAGGTGGAGGTCACAGGGAGACAAGATTGCACCGCTGCACTCCAGCCCGCGTGACAGAGTAAGACTGTTTAAAAAAAAAACAACACAGAACTCTGGCACTGCTGATGGGCATGCCAGCTGGCACAGCCTCTCTGGGAGGGCCCTGCAGCACCTCGAAAGTTGGACATGTGCACGCAACTCAGCAACTGTACTCCTAGGCATGTGTCCCAGAGGGTTCTGTGCAGATGACCCCAGAGGCATTTTCACACATGTTCCTGGCACCAGTGTTCTGCTGACCAAACACAGAGGCATCTGAGTGCCCATCAGTAACAGAATGTGCCAGTCGTTAGGGTCTGTTAATGTGAAGGGCCACATAGCAGTGAAAATATGCAAATGACATGAAATTGAGTTCCCCACTGCAAATACAGCTTTGAGGGGGTTTCTGTGTGTGCACCCCCTTCCAGTGACATCGATGTGGATGCTTCTCAGAAACAGTTTGCTGTCAGAGCGGAGGTCTGTGCAAATCAAAGAAGCCGGCGAGAGGCCTGATCCCACCACAAAGGCTAGGAACAGGCAAACATACAATACATTTTCAGAGTTTATGGTACAGTTGAAAAAACAAGCTGTGATTAACAAGAAGGAAGGGTAGTTGCTGGATCTGCAGAGGAGGAAGGGAGACCCAAGAAAGGCTTCAGAAGCGATGGTGATGTTCCGTTCCTAAAACTGGGTGATGAATATTTAGATACTTGGTTTTACTTTTCTTTAAAATATTTATGCATAATGTTTTATATGAGATGCTTTATAATTTTAAAAAGCTAATGATCTGAGTAATCCAAGGAAATAAGCTGAAACCTGCCATTTAATCAGAAATATCAGAAAAGTTTCATTCCCCCAGCCCTGGTGTTGTGTTTTCCGGTGGTCGCCTCCTCCGTGTGCGTCTCACCCAGAAGCAGTTAGTCTCAGTGCGCTTTCCAAGGGGCACAGGTGGGCTGCATTGCTGATTCCTGAGGGCCTCCTCCTTGGAAACAGAAATCTTTACTCATCAAATAAAGCGATCTTAACACTGAGCTCCCAGCTGCAAGGACACAGCTGGGGCAGGGGGGTTCTGCATGTGTGAGCTTCCTTTCCAGGAGGGGCAGTGACTGCTGACTGCTGAGAGGGCACAAAGTGGAGGGTGCCTGGCTGACATCAGACATGTGCAGAGAGCACCCGTGCCCAGCCGGGTTCTAGGAAAACCTCCCCACACCCCAAAGAGGCCCCGGTGTAGGCCAGAGGCCTTGATACAAGGCAGATGTCTGCTGCAGTGCAGGCAGCCGGAATAACCCACACTCAGTCCCTCAGCTACAGGTCGGCCGTCGAGCCCGGGGCTGTTGTAGTCGTCAGACCCTGAAGCAAAAGGCCTTCTTGGCAGCTCCTGCCAACCTTGCACACCCAGCAGGGGGAGCCTGAGAGCTGCCGGTTTGAAAGCTCAGCTGTCCCCTGGCCAACCTTACTCCCGGAGCCTAGGTCGTCTGCTCCTCTGCCTAGAGGAGAAAAGATGAAGGGAAAGCCGTCATGTGGACTGGTGGTGCTGTGTTTTGTTTGTGTGTTTGTTTTTCATTCAGAGCCACTTCATATGTTTACTTTGTGAATGCACTTTTTTTTCTTAGGCAAAAATATGAGTGTCAGTTCCCATTCCCAACTTAAAAATCAAAATAGAGTTTTAGCAAGGGCACCCAGAGAGACAGCTCCAAGCAAGCATGAAACTGACATTGATTTCTTTGCCTGGAAATAAAAAAATAAGTGTCTGTGAGTCATCTTTGGATTTGCATTACAAACAAGAATGCAAATGCCGCCTTGTTTGCATAACCTACAGATTTCAAAAACATGTTTTGATCTGATATATTTTAAGAAAAATATGCAGTTTACCAAAATCCTAAAATTTTCTAGTTAAATAATCAGAGTTTGAGGTTTTGCTTGTGTTGATGACTCATCTTCTCTTTTGTTTTCTGTTTTTGTTCTTGATTTACCCTAATCTACCTGCTGACTCACGCCATCCAACCAACATACAATGCGAAAACCCATGTCTCCGTCTGTATGTTGCGCACCTGCTGCTCAAACCTCCCCAATTTGTAAATAATATGCAAATATCCATCCATGAAAACATCACATGTAGGAAACGGTTGGTTTCGCGACTCTGAATGGTTCTTGAAGGTCCTTGCTCTGCTTGCTGTGCTCCTCTCCTGCCCTTGGGTTCCCGGGACGCCAGCCCACTGCCCTCTGGGCGTGCGGTTGGATGTGGCTGCAGCCACTCACCTCTGGCCTCCTGGACTCGCTCCCTCAGCTCTGGGTGTCCAGCAGGACTTCTGAGGGCCCTCCGGGGAATGGTTTGATTCTGGGAACTGGCCTTGGGCGGGGCTTCCCTAAGACCTGGCCAAGGAGAGGGACGTGGGGTTTCTGGAGTGGGTAAGTGTCTAGGGCAGTTTTTCCCGTTGGGACTGGCTCAAATTTGGGGATGCTTTGCAGGACATGAGTTCCTGGTCCAGCGAGTACATGGTTTCTGTTGCACAGCCATCTCCCCCCTGCTGTGTCCCCATCATGCCAATCAAGAAGGCTCAGCTTTCCCCAGGTGATCTCTGCAGTGTCCCCTGTAGCATCCACACTTCCTGGACGGACCTTGCCTTGGGGTGGGTGGGGTCAGGCCTGGGGTTCAGGGCTCAGGAACAGGGCTTAGAGATTTGTCTTCATGATTGAGAAGGGTTCTTGTAGGGCTGAGTAGAAGAAGGGGGCTCTGCCCCCCAGAGGCAGCGGAGCGCAGGCTCCTCATCCGCATGTCACTGAATTATGTGTGCGCCTCGGTCAGCAAGCTCATGTGGAGTGCTGGTCCAACCAGAGCTTCCTGCTGGGTCTTCAGGAATTTTAGAGCAAAGTTATTTGGTAGCCAACCCAACTTTAGCTGTGACTGTGGGAATTAATGTAAAGTAGAAGATATTTGAGGGTCATGTAAAAGTGAGTGCTTGTGGTAACAGCAATTCACAATTGGAGCTTGAGTTTTGAGAAAATGCCATTTGATGCTGCAGAAGCAGATGATGTCATCTGCACACGTCCAACTCATGCCAGTTAGGCCCCTGTTCAGTGTCACCTCCTCGGAGAGCCCTTCCCCACACTGCCCCCGTCCTCTCTCCTCACATCCACACCTGACGTGTCACGCGCGTGCACATGCACTTCTCTTTCCCGTCCTCATTCATCATCATTAGAATGAAAGGGAGCCACAGAGTAGTTTTCTACACCTGCTGGGCCTTGTCCCCTGGCATGGTGCGTGGCCCACAGATCTGGGTGCGGTGCCCAGCTGACACTCGGGACAAGTCCTCACTTCCCTGTGACTCTGACCAGAGGCCGTGGTGGTCTTGGATACAGGGGATGCTAGTCTTGGTCTAGGGTCACTGGGTCAGTGTCGTGGTAGGGTATCCTGCAGTGCCAAGTGCAATTTTAAATCCCTTTTCTCAAGTCCTCCTCACCTGCTGGACCGGGTGTCCCCATGTTTCTGCTTTGTGGATGAGAAAGCTGAGGATTGAAGGGTTAGGGAACATTGTTCCTTCAAGGTGAGTCAGCCACCACACTGAGGGCACAATGGTGTGCCTTTGGGGTGCTGCAGACCTTTTCGCACTCAGGTGGAAGCAAGGAAGGGCCTGGCCTTGAAGTAGGTGTGGCTGTGAGCTTGTGCAACAGAAGCCATGGACTCTGAGGATGGGGCAGGCTGTGTCCGCCTCCGACGGGCTAGCTGAGGCCAGAGGTGATGGTGCAGGTGCACGGTGTGGTGCTGCGTGTGCTTCTGTCCCTTGCTCTCCTGCATGCAGCTGGCATGGTGCCTGGCCTGCCACACTGTGCTCGAACATCTGTGGCTGTTGTCACCGTCTGTCTTCACAGCTCTCCAGGGCGCCCGTCTCCTGCCTCTGGCTTCTGAGTACCCACAGAAGCCCCGAGAGAAGCCAGGGGTTGGGGGGAATGTGGGTTTCCACAAAAACAGAGAGTGACTGTGGCTGAGTTTGGCATCCATAGATTAAGTGACTTGCACCAACTGTTACTCTCTACGCACCTTTCACCTGCCCTGTTGTCTTCCAGTCCTCCCTTCTTACCTGGCAGCCTTTATTTTCCCCAGTGTCTTCAGGAAATCTTGTCCATGCCGCTGCCTGACTGTGCACTGCTTTGAGCCAGTGGGTGCTATGTTGCCCCAGTCCGTTCCCCTCCAGACCTCCTGAGCACTTGGTTTCAGAGTGAGAGCCGCCAGCGCCCGGCTCTGCTTCATCATCTTACGTAAGGGTCTCCTGACACTGGAGACTGCGGCCCTCCCACCCTGCACCCATGTTCCTAAGATGGCCAGCTTGTCTACCATGGAGATTTTCTTTCCCTGGCACAAGCAGGTTAGGGAGCTGTAGGCACATTGTATGCCCTCTGGGGTGTCACACCCTGAAGTCTACTGCTGTCTTCCTGCTGATCTGGATCATAGTCAGCCTGTCCTTGTGCCTAATGGCCACGGAAATCATTTAAAACCAGTCCTGCTGCCACCGTTCCAGCATCCTGCCTGAGAGCCATTCCCCCAACTCGAGTCCTCAGCATCATGCCCCGCGAGTGGAAGTGGCAGACCGAGGCAGAGATGTCCTCTGCGTTTGGGTTAGGCCACTGTCCCTGGAAGTAAGCGTGAGACCCAGCTTTCCACTGATGCCTCATTCCCACCTGACGTAGCCCTGGAGAGTCGGGACGCCCTGCCAGGCTATCACCGCCTCTGCGCCTGCACGTGCTCCCGCTGCTGCTGTCTAATTCGACATCTGTGTTTCTTTATTTGATGACGGAATCTGACAACACAAATGTGTCTCTGAGCCTGAGCTGCTTGCGTATTTTAAAATGTTGCAGTGGCAGGAAGCTGCTCTCAGGCTGTGTGTGAGCAACTGACCTCTAGGTAGACAAAGGGCAGAAAGCCTCCTGGGTCCACAAGCACCCCCATCTCTGCACGGGCACCTCCCCAGAGCCTGCTCCCCTGAAAGAGATGTGCCAATATAGTAATTCAAGCTCCCTGGGGCCACATGGAGGTTTTACTCCCAGGTAATCTGTGGAGTCCCAGGTTTGTCCGTTTATCCTTGTGCTGGATTTTGAGCCCCTTGGATGAGGGAGCTACGCTAGACAGCCTGGGTTCTCTAAAGCAGAGGCCTGTTTGTGGATTGCAGAGGTGGCTTCCGTGGTGTGAGCAGCAGAATAGCTGTACCTTCCATAACTTATCTGCACACACCTGAGCAGCCTCAGAGGAAGTGTTTGCCCCCCTATCCGGTCCCAGCTGGGGTCCCAGGCAAGCAAGGGCTTTGCTGACTGAGCCAGGAAGGGAAGGGCATGGCTGTGAAGCCTGGGCAGGGTCCCTTCGGGGGTGCTCAGTGGAGAAGCAGTCATGCCCCACGTGGTCAGCTTGGCCGTGTCTTGTGAGAGGTGGCCACTGTTGGAGGCCCAGCCACAGGTGATCTCGCAGCTCACCTGGCATCAGGTAGATGGCTGGGAAAACTTTTCTCTCTGTTGCTCATGGTTGGGAGTGGGGAGGGGCCTTAGAGCCAAGGAGGTTTTCTCTGATTTGCTGCATGAGAAGTGATTTGCAAGGACAAGCTTTACTTCTGGAAGATTTTCTGGTGGCCGATTGCTGCTTAGACTGTGAAGCAGAGATTTTTTATTTTAATCTTTTTAACCACTTTTCTTTGGGTCCCCAAGGATGTGGTAAGAGGTTGTCGGGTGGCAGCAGCTTGCCTGTGCCTTCAGGGCTTCTGAAGGTCAGAGAACAATTCCTCTTCTCTGCAGAACAATTTCATCAACCTCAGCTTCCTCCGCCTCTTCCGAGCTGCGCGGCTGATCAAGCTGCTCCGCCAGGGCTACACCATCCGCATCCTGCTGTGGACCTTCGTGCAGTCCTTCAAGGTGGGCCAGGAGGGGCCTCCGTGCTTTCTGCCCTCTTCCTTCGCCTTGCTTCCTCCACGCACAGTGGCCTCTCCTTTGGGAGGCTGGAAGAGGGTGTGGCGTCCAGATCTCGTGGTTGTTCCCATTGTCCTGTTGTCATTTATAGAGACGTTTTAAGTTGTCCGTAGGTTCTCTTGGTCATGCTCACAAAGAACTGTGAGGTGGGTTTCATGACTCCAAGTTAAAGATAAAGAAACCGGGGCATTACTCGGTGAAGGGGCTTGGTGGCCAGTGGGATGGAGCTGGAGTAGGCTGAGGTCTGTGTGGCCTCAAAGGCCCAGCCACCATAGCACGAGGCCTGGGCGTGGGGGCCGGGAGGCACCTGTAGCCGACCGGCCCCTGTCTCTGCAGGCTCTGCCCTACGTGTGTCTGCTCATCGCCATGCTGTTCTTCATCTACGCCATCATCGGCATGCAGGTGGGTGCTCCCCTTCGGGACAGAGTGCGGCCCTGGCCTCCCATCCCCCGGAGCAGAGGGGCACTGATCATGATTGTTAAATCATGGTCATAATCAGGTGACCCTTAGTGAACTTTCTATATGAGCCGTATCCGGCTTTGAGCACTTCATGAACTTACGTGTTCCTCAGAAAGACTGTTTTAAGGAGGAGGACACAGAGGTGCCACGAGATTCGACTGCTTGCCCAGGGCCATCCTGGTGTGGGGCAGCTCTGGCCCTCGGCCCATTGCCACCTCTCCAGGTGGATGGACCACAGTGTTCTTGAGGGCTGCTTGGGCTTCTGGCCGGTGATGGTAGGGTGTTGGGGCACAGGTCGGAATGGGTACTGTCCGTGTGGCGGCGGTGCATTTGAGCACAGCCGCGTTGGGCTGAGTGGCCTGCACAGCAGCGGTCAGTCATCCTGTTAGTCTGGCAGCTGTGCTGAAGGACAGACCTGACCCGCAGCCAGGGGTTACATGCTGGTGAGGGAAACCACCTGAGAATGTGAGCAGGAGCACATCAGATCCTTGCACTGGGCAAACCTGGCTTATATAATTTAGATTTTCTTTATGTTGCCAAAGAACATTTTGTCAGCTATTTGGGAAAAAGGATTTGAAAAACATAAAGCAGTGTCCCAGTTATAAATCTTTGGCCTCTGACCACTTTCCAACAGTAGAGATGGAAGAAGAACCCAAATGTTAATTTGTGATGGGAGGGGCCATTTTTTCAAAGGTTCACTGAAAACTGATTTCTAAACTGTATTTCAGGGATTGAAGAATTCTCTTGCTTTAAAATTTGCAGAGATCTGATGCTATTTAAAATAAATATATCTTTTTTTCCTGCTTTGGTCTGGTGACATACAAGAGCAAGTACATTACTGATCTTTTTGGACTTAGGATAGTTCATAAATTTGCAGCCAGATTCCAGATTTTGGGCTAAGTACAACTACTGACCCATTTGCATTTCTTACTGTGGAAAAATCGATTAAAATGGATAAAAAGCCCATTGTGCTATTGCATATGTTTTAAAAGTCATTTTCCTATGATCTTTTAGGCCTGTTACCAACATAATGTCTGCTTTGGAGTGGATGATGGTCCCACTTGAAAACACTTGCTGTGTTATGTGTAGCAGAGGCCTCACTAACTTAGCTCTGGGCCGTTCTTATGAGTCTTTTGGACTTGCGTCCGTGGACAGATTCAGAGCTGGAGCCAGCACATGTTTAGCCACCGAGAGGGCATCTATACTGGGTACATACTCTGGCCTCTCCTGGATGGGAGTTCTCTGGTGGAGGGCAGCTGCTGATCCCATGTGGGGTCCCTGTGTGGCTTGCACACCCTCTCAGGCAGGAAAACACGTTCACCCACTTCCCCTGTGCTCCCAGGTTCACTCTGAAACCACAATGGCCCACAGCTCCTGTCCCACGCCCAGGGACAGCAGCTGGTGCTGAGCCCTCTCCTGGGCACAGCTCGGCCAGGAGGCCTCTGAAGGCCCCAAAGCTTTTGTGCCATGGCCTCTTGGCCCTCCTGTGGCAGCTCCTGCAGACCCAGCAGTGCCGTGCCATTGCTCTTCCCCATTGCAGGTGTTTGGGAATATCGCCCTGGATGATGACACCAGCATCAATCGGCACAACAACTTCCGGACGTTTCTGCAAGCCCTGATGCTGCTGTTCAGGTGTGTTGTTCGGTCAGCCCAGGCTGACGTCTGCTCTTCCATCAGGGCCTGCTTTACTCAGGATGAAGAAGGGTGGGGGCCAACCATGGAGACCACCCCCTTTGAATTCCCCGACCCCACTGGCTTCGCCTCAGCACCTCAGCAGGCCTTTCTGGTTCTTCCCCTCTCTCTGCTCATCTTTTCCAGCGGCTCTTGATGTCTGCCCCAATCTCAGAACAGGCTGAAGGAAGCCCTTAGGGAGGTCATCCTAGGAGCCCTGGGCCAGGCCAGGCACTGCTGCCTCGTCTGTGCTCCCTGGTGGCAGCTCAGGGGCCAGCGGTGAGGCTGCAGTCAGAGGTTTGGAAGGACAGAGGTGCCTAGCAGGGGCTCTCTTGATGTGCGGGCCTCCAGCTTTCCACCTGCGCCCTTGTTGATTCCAGGGAGTGGTGGGCTCTTGGGAAGCAGGGCCGCAGAGGGAACTGCTGCCAGCTGAGTCTCCAGCTACTCAGTGGCCCAAGGAACCCAGCTGGCCAGAACTGCTGGTATGAACACACCTTTATTTTCCATCATCTCTCATGGGAGCTGCCATTCCTCGGGCTCCTGGATGCAGTCAAACCAAGTAACAGACAGAATCTGGAGGGGCCAAGAGCCCATGGCACAAAGTTCAGGGCCTTTGGAGGCCTCCTGGCCGAGCTGTGCCCAGGAGAGGGCATGGCAGAAGCTGCTGTTCCTGGGCGTGGAACAGGAGCTGTGGGCCATCCTGGTTTGAGAGTGAACCTGGGAGCAGAGGGGAGGTGGGTGAACGTGTTTTCCTGCCTCCTGAGTCTCCCTTAGTTTATCACTCATGAGCCTAGGACAGAAGGAAGGAACTCTTTCAGGGATATACCATTTCAGTTCATGTATGCAGATGCACTGGGCTGCTGCACGGCCAGCCCTGGGGAATGCTCCACATAGCCCACCCTGCCTGCAGATGCGCGCTGGCGCGAGCTCAGACCCACACCTGCTTTGCTGAGCTGCCTGGAGAGACCTCTTAGACGTGTTTCTTTGCATAAGATAAGCAAGGACCCTCAGGCTGACACTGTCCCCAAACGGTGTTGTCTGTCTGTGCTTTAGCTGCCGTGTTGATTTTATTTGATTGTTTATTAATATTCTGCCTCACGCTGCAGAGGATTTAAGGCAAAACTATAAAGTCAGCCTTAGTTTTGAAGCCTTTGGTCTCATGGCTTTCTGTTTTCCCCTGAACTTTGTGTTCCACGGGAACTACTTCATCTCCTTCATGCTTACCAGTCAGGCCCGGCGCAGGCGGAAGCAGCAGCCCTGCGGGACCCCCTGCCCCTGGCTGTCGTCCGTAAGGAGTGGGCCTAGCTTCTGCCCGGGGCTGGCCACACACAGACACATGGAGGTGAGGATCCAAGCCTCTGACCCACTTGTACCCTGCAAGCGCCTGGTGCTGGCTGTGTCCAGGAACAGATTGTGTGCGGGAGCATCCAGGGTGGCTGGGTGCTCTTGTGGTGTTCAAAGACCAGTCGAGGCCAGGGTGCTTGGAGTGGACTGAGCTAGAACCAAGATGGGGTGAAGTCAGGGAAAGAATGGGCAGCAGGTCCCACAGTGCTGTGGGCAGTCGTGGATTTTGGCATTTCTGGTGAGCACGGGAAGTTGTTAGAGGTTTTTGAGAGGAGAAGAAATGTGATCTGACCTGTGTTTAGTGGACCTGCTTCCTGCTGTGTAGGGCAGAGTGAGAAGATCGGCTTGGAAGCCGCCACAGCACAGGGCAGGTCACGGTTACTGGGCCGAGGACAGTGAGGGGTGGTGAGAGCCTGGCTATGTTTTGAAGGCAGGTGAGCTGATGAACAGGTTATGGAGAGAGGGAGGGGAGGCAAACATGACGTCCACATTTTTGGTCAGAGCAGCTGGAAGGAGAGTCACCATTTCTCGAAATGAAGAAGACTGAGATGGCATCTGTGTGGGAGGAGGTCAGGAGTACAACGGGGGCCTGTGGTGTACACAAAGAGGTGCTCGCCCTGGCGCTGGCCCCTGATACAGTAGATACTTTTTAGTAAGCAGTGCTTTCCCAATTAATGATTAGTTTGGAAATCTAATGCCAGAGAGTTCTTTTGAAGAAACAGCATCTGTGACTCAGGCCTTGCACACGTGCGAGCTCTCTGTGGGAAGGAGCTCAAAGGAGTGGGCACGCTTGGAAGCCCCACAGGGCCCAGGCTCCCATGGCTCCTGGCCAGCTGGGGTTCCCTCGAGTGCCTCTGTGGGCCTCACGGCTCTGCCCTTCTTCTTAGGAGCGCCACGGGGGAGGCCTGGCACGAGATCATGCTGTCCTGCCTGAGCAACCAGGCCTGTGACGAGCAGGCCAATGCCACCGAGTGTGGGAGTGACTTTGCCTACTTCTACTTCGTCTCCTTCATCTTCCTGTGCTCCTTTCTGGTGAGTCCTGGTCACTGTGCCCCTCCCAGTGCCACGTCTTGTCTCGGTGCGGCTCAGGCTCCCCCCACATCTCCTGCTGATCCCTGACTCTGATCCAGGCCATGTCACAAGCTGAGCCCATGCTGATGGCCCTTGTTTCCCCAGAGACACTCGTGGAAAAGGCCCTTCCTCGATGTCGTGGAAAAGGGTTACATTTCCAGGGGCAACTGTCCCTTAACTTCCAGCTTCTGGAAGTCATCAACTGTGGTGATGGGACATGAAGGAACAGCATCCCAGCCGGTGTGCAAGGAAAGCAGCTGGACTGGGTGGGGAGGTCGGCAGGCCAGGCCCCAGAGGTGTGGATTTTGTTCCACGTGCGCAGAAGCCTCTGGGGGCCTCACAGGATCTGCTTGATGTTTTACAGCTTTGCTCTGGCTTCTGTGTGAGTGGTGAGGACGTGGCTGCAGAGTGAGTGGTGAGATGATTGGGGGCAGCAGTGGCCTGGAGAAAGGAGAGGCAAAGGAGTGAGGGTGGGATTGGGCTGCATTTTAAAAGTAGAGCTGGCATGATTGATGATGAGAGTTGGCATGGGAGAAGAGAGAAAAGCAGGCTATATCCTGGAGTTTTCTGGGGTCACAGGGTGAGCAGTTCTTCTGAGATGGGAGGGCTAAGGAGCGGAGATTAGGTTAGGGATGGAGGCAACAGAGACGCCCAGTCAGCCTCTAGGCTGGAGATGTAAATGAGTTGTCATTACTGTTTGTGAGGCTGCATGATATTCGCTGGATCTCTGCTAATTGCGAAGCTTAGTGCAGTGACCTGTGTCCAAAGCATTGCCTGAGTGCCTGTTAGACATGCAGATTTCCGGGCCCCTCCCCAGACTGCGTCAGGATCTCTTGGAGATGGATCCAGGAATGTTGAGTTAACAAGTGCTCAAGGTGACTCTCTGTGTGCTGAACTTTGATGGAAGAACAGTGTTCAGAAGAAGGCTGAAGACTCTGCCCCAAGGGCTTTGAGGAGGCAGAAAGGAACACTGGATCCTGAAACTGAGGAAGAGCAGTCAGGGAGACAGGTGGAGAGCCAGGTGAGGGCAGAGGGAGGAAGTAACCAGCCATGCACCATATTGACAGAAGGTGATGCAAGATCATGACCAAGAATTGTCCATTGGGCTGGGCGTGGTGGCTCATACCTGTAATCTCAGCACTTTGGGAAGCCCAGGCGGGCAGATCTCCTGAGGCCAGGAGTTCGAGACCAGCCTGGCCAACATGGTGAAACTCCATCTCTACTAAAAATACAAAAATTAGCCAGGCGTGGTGGTGGCACCTGTAATCCCAGCTACTTAGGGGTCTAAGGCAGGAGAAATTTTGAACCTGGGAGGTGGAGGCTGCAGTGAGCCGAGATTGTGCCATTGTACTCCAGCCTGGGCAACAGAACCAGACCCATCTCAAAAAAAAAAAAAGGAGGCTGAGGCAAGAGAATCACTGGAACCCAGGAGGCAGAAGTTGTAGTGAACCAAAATAGCACCACTGCGCTTTGTCCTGGGCAACAGAGCAAGACTCCATCTAAAAAAAAATTGTTTATCGGACGTATAAAGGCAGAGGCCATCGGTGCCCTTAGCACCGTGTTGCCTCCATTAGCGTAGTGGGAGCAAAGGCCTTGTTGCTGCAAGTTTGAGAGCCAGTAAGAGGAGAGGAGCACAGCTGGAACAGAACTGCCCTTGGCAGTGAGCAGCACTGAGGAAACACCTCGAGCCTGTGGCCCTGATTCCAAGGAGGAACAGCTGGCATGGGCTGTGCTTTTCTCTAGTCTCATTCACTCCTCAGTATGTGGGTAGAAAAGTGCATTATCCAAATTTGGGATTTTCCAGACAAGTGCAAGGAGGGAGAGAAGGGTGTGTGTAGGAGTGTGATTATTGTGTTAGACGTGGGATCAAAGCTGGGGACAGAGGAGGGTGAGGGGCAAGGCCACTGGATTGGAGGTTCTCATGAGGACACATTTTGGGATGCAGGTATTTGAAAAAGTGAGCTGGGACCGTAGGCGATGAGAGCAAGAGTGGGACATGTGAGGTGGAGACTCGGGAGGAAGTGATGATGATGCCACTGGTAAACATTGTTGTCGTCATTACATGATCATTGCACTAACAGCACGATCCCTGGTGATAAGCCTGTTTAGCATGAGTTGTGGGAACAAGGAGCTAAGCTGATGGGTGAGAAGGTTCAGGAATGGAGAGAGCAGGCAGTGGTCATCCCATCTCTGTGGATTTTGAAAGCAACAAGAATAGAAGTGGAGACACAAACAGCAAGCCAGGTCCTAAGTTTTTGTGAAGGAAGGAAACTTAATAGATGATATGAGCCCCAGACAATAGTCTTTTAAAGAAGAGACCAGAGGGGACATTCATCCTCTTAGCTGTTTGAGCCAGAGCTAGAAGAAGTGGAGAGTGCTCAGAGGAGATGGAGATGTAAGGATTTCTGCTGATGGCGGACTGTGGGCTTTGTGGGTACAGTAGGGGGTCGGGAATGGTGTGCACTTGAGGCAGGTAAACTTAGGCTTAGGTAGAGAAATACGAAAGAATCTACAAAACCGTGTGTTACTACTTGCCAGAAACCAAGGGAAGGATTTCCATGTTTGAGTTATCTCCTGATCCCTCAGAAGACCCCTTGTGGGCAGCAGGGAGAGTGGGCTTTTGGAGAATCACTTTCCTGAGGCATTGGTCTCTATACTGTTCAAAGACATCTGGTGCTGTAAGAACCACCAAACCTGCGGACACAAAGCCAAACCTACTAGCCTGATCTGACTATGTACCTGGATGCAGAGATGGGGTTCCCCAGAAAGCAACATTTATGATACCACACCACACACAGGGCCAGCACTTAGTAGACACGTCCAGGATGAGCAGCACTGGACGAGGATTCCCTGGGTTTAGTTGTCACTCCTCTGCAGAGAAGCGGGTGTTTCGTGGTCTCTGTCCTTTGTTCTTGTCCCCATGGACCTCCGTCATGGTTCTTAGCTAACAGTGGTGTCTCTTTACTGAAACTGTAATCCTAATCCTCCTGGTACTTCCCTCACAGATTGGACATGCTGGGAAACTCATGCTTTGAAACACTTGGATATGGTTTGGTCTGATAGAGAAATGACTTGGAAAAAATGGAACTGTGAATTTGGGATGGGTGGCGGGACTTGGTTAGGTTGGGATTTGGTTACCTTGATCGGAATAGAACAGAAGAATAGGCAATGAGGTTGATCATGACAGCCTGCTGATTGAGTCAGGCACTATGCAGAGTCTTAGGAATACATTATTTTAGTCTCTGTGACAGTCCTGAGATTGGTATTATTATTATTAAATGAAGAAATGGAGGTTTAGAGATGTTAAATATCTTAGTCAGCCTGTGTTTAGAACCTAAGCTTTTGAAATGGACAAATTCCTAGAAAGACACAAATTACCATAACTGACTGAATTAAGTGGAGAATCTGAACAGACCTATAACAAGTAAGGAGACTGACTCAAGTTACCAAAAACTTCCAAATAAAGAGAAGCCCAAGACCATATAATGGCAAAGGGACACTCTTTGCTGGAAAAACAGGACATCCACATGCAAAAGAATGGAGTTGGACCCCTACCTTATACCATATACAAAAATTAACGAACTAGATGTAAGAGCTATAACTATAAAGCTCTTAGAAGAAAACACAGTGGATAAATCTTTATGACCTTTTACTTAGTAACAGAGTCTTAGATTTGACACCAGAATCACAATAAAAGAAAAAACAAATTGGTCTACTCAAAATTGAACACTATTGTGCATCAAAGGACACTATCAACAGAATGAAAAGGCAACCTAAGGAACTGGAGAAAATATTTGCAAATTACCTTTCTGATAAAGGGTTAATATCAGAATTTTAATAGAAAATCTTGAGCCAAATTAAATTTAACAGAGTTTAATTGAGCAAAGGAAGATTCACAAATTTTGCAGACTCCTGAGTCGGAGTGGGCTCAGCAACTCCAGCACAGCCATGTGGCAGAAAAAGATTTATGGACGGAAAAAGGAATATGATGTACAGAAAATGGAAGTGAGGTACAGAAACAGCCAGATTAGTTACAGCTTAGTGTTTGCCTTATTTGAACACAGTTTGGACAGTTGGCCCCCTTTGATTGGCCAAAACTTGATGATTGGCACAATAATAGGTTACAAAGTCTATTTACACTTCCATTTAGGTTATAGTTCATTAGGTACAGAGAAACCTTTAGGCTGAACTTAAAATATATAAGGAGACAGCTTTAGGCTAAACTTGATTTAACAAAATATGTAAAGAACTTCTACAACTCAACAACAACAAAACAACCCAATTAAGAAACGAGAAGTGACATCAGCAAGATGGTGGACTAGAAGCACCTAGTGCTTGTCCTTCTTAAAAAGACAGAACAATAAACAAAAAACTACATTTTAATGAAAATAACTGAGGGAGAGTGCTGGAGTACATCAGAGGAGTAACAGAGACATTGGTGAACACAGAATCTTGGGATGGCCACCGAGAATGGAAGGAAACACTGAGCAAATGCCACCACCCCATCCCACAACTGGGGTCAGCTGGGACCCAAGGGAAATTTTTCCCTTTGGTAAGGAGGTAAGCGAGAGGATCCTAGCAGCCCCCATCATCACCTCGGACACCTACAGACCCCACCAATCAGGTCCCCTGCAGGCCTCAAGGCACTAAGCCCAGCTGAGGCAGCTGCCTGGAGTCCACACAGCTATGCTCCCCACAGAGACAAAGCCAACACTGCCCAGCTCCTGTGGCCCCTGTGGTTGCTGCAGTCTACTACCTAGGAACTGGAACAACAGTAGGAGTGTGTCTTGCTCCTGGAGTGGCCACAGCTTCCTTTTATCCCTGAGGCAAACTGCCATCAAAGTAATCGAGACTGGTGGCCGACATCCCCAAGCTGAGCTGCAAACAGCTGTTACACCCTTCCCTGAGGGGCCAAGTGGAGGTGGAGCTGCTTCACCTACCTTTCCCTTCCACGCTGTCAAGCCAGAGCTGAAGTGGTACCCTGCCTCCTGGGAAAACAGTACCGTGGCCACTCAGAGCAGTCACACCTCCCCAGTGCCTAAGTTGAAACAGTTCCCCAGGAAACAGTGCATTGGCCACCCAGGGCAGTCACATCCCCCAAGTCTGAGATGAAGTGGCACATTGCCCCTGCCCGCCCCCCCCACCCCCCGCCCCAGGAATCAGTTTCCTGGCTCAACTGAGGGCCGTGCATCCCATGGCTGAACTGACACAGTACCCTGCCATCCCAGACAAATAAAGCATTGGCTCAGCTGAGACACCCAGTTCCATATGCCAAACAGCTCTAGTGCGCTGCTTCCCTGGAGCTAGACTTAGGGTCTGAGCTGCTGAGACAGCCCTGAGGAGTGGAGTTCCCTGCCTCCCCAGGGCTCAAATGACAGCTATGCTCTGCCATTCTCGGGTACTTGCTGCTGCTACACCTGGTCTCACAGAACCTGGGATACTGCCAAGCCCCACCATCCCAGGGTCTAGAGTAACTAATACGTGGTGCCTTTTCCCCTGGGACCCAAGATGCCACTAAGCCCTGTTGGTTCAGGTTCCTGAATTGCAACTGTACCCAACTTCTCGGGCCCAAAACTCCAGAGCACCCCTTCTTCCTGGATTGGACCAGTGCTATGCCCTATCCCCACCCCACCCAGGAATCACATCACAGCTATAATCTCACCCCCTGGGCCTGAGCTGCTAGGGGATTGCTGAGAGTCAGATCTGGCACTGTGGGCAACCTACACCTAACCCTGCCACAGAGAGCAAACCTGTACCCCAAGACTCAGGTGCCACAATAAGGTCATGAGATTCTAGGCATAGGACCCCAGCTCCACAGCCACTCTGAGCACCTGGACCTGGAACCCAGTGGTGCTGCAGCTGATTGCAGGCTATCAGACCTGATACCAAGAGGTATCCCCTTAGCTAAGTCTTCCCGTTGTGGGGAAGACAAAGGTAACAGGACCCCAAAAGCCCTTGACACTGAGGACATTTACAGCCTACACTGCCACTGCTGCTGCTGCTGCAGCTGCAAAATTCTATACCCTAGGCAACTGAAGTGCCCACTGTTACTGCTGATTTTAAATGCAGCTAAAGAAGTTGTAGAGAGACTATACCACTGCACTTGGAAACAGTAACTACACCCTTTCCAGCTGGTACACTAAAACTCAACCATGCTGCAAAAAGTTTGGAAGGGGTGATTTGTTCTACCAGATGTACAGACATCAGGGGACACAAGACACATGACATCACCCAAGGAACATAACTCTTTGGTAGTCGACCGCATTAAAAAAGAAATTTTTTAAATGCCAGAAAATGGATTCAAAATAATGTTCTTAAAAAAGTACAAGATAAAGAAAATACAGATATACAATGTAGTGAAATCAGGAACACAGTTCACAATATGAATGAAAAATTCAACAAAGAGATAGGAATCATAAAAAAGAACCAGGCAGAAATCCTGCAGCTGACAAATTCAGTGAATGAAATTTAAAAACTAGCAACAGAGAACTTCAACAGTGAATCCGATCAAGCAGAAGAAAAAATAAATCTGAACTTGAAGATAGGTCATTTGAAACTAGTCAGAGGGAAAAAAAGAAATAATGAAAAAGAGTGAAGAAAAGCCTTCAAGAATTATAGAGTACCATTAAGCAAAAAAATATATATATATATTTTATGAGTGTTTACAAGGAAAAGATAAGCAAAAAGGTATAGAAAACCTAGTGAGGCTGGGCGTGGTGGCTCACGCCTGTAATCCCAGCACTTTGGGAGGCCGAGGCAGGTGGATTACGAGGTCAGGAGATCGAGACCATCCTGGCCAACATGGTGAAACCCCTTCTCTACTAAAAATACAAAAGAATTAGCTGGGCGTGGTGGCACACACCTGTAGTCCCAGCTACTCAGAAGGCTGAAGCAGGAGAATTGCTTGAACCTAGAAGGCAGAGATTGCAGTGAGCTAAATTCATGCCACTGCACTACAGTCTGGGCAACAGTGTGAGACTCTGTCTCAAAAAAATATAAAACCTTTCAGTGAAATAATAGCTGAAAAATTCCAGTCTGGGGAGAGGGAGAGTCTGGACATTCAAATCCAAGAAGCTCAAAGGTCCTCAAATAGATTCAACCAAAACGATTTTCCCCAAGATGTGTTATGGTCAAATTCTCAAAATTCAAAGAGAATAGAAAATTCTAAAAACAGCATGAGAAGAGCATCAAGTCACATATAACAGAATCCCCCATTAGACTGACAGCAGATTTGTCTGCAGAAACTTTACAGACCAGGAGAGAATGGGATGATATATGCAAAGTGGTAAAAAGGTGGGGTGGGGGTGGGGGGCGGTGAAATAACTTTTAGTCAAGAATACTATACCCCGCAAAGCTATCCTTCAGAAATGAGGGAGAAATAAAGTCTTTCCCAGACAAGCAAGAAGTGAGGGAATTCATCACCACTAGACCAGTCTTATAAGAAATACACAAGGGAGTCCTACATCTTGAAGCAAAAACATGATGATTACTATCATGAAAACACATATAAATATAAAACTCGCTGGTAGAGTGACTTTCACAAAAGAGAAAGAGAAGATAAACCTTATTACAGAAAACCACTAAACTATGACAAATAATGAGAGGAAGAAAGGAACAAAGGATATACAAAACAGAAAACAATTAACAAAATGACAGGAGTAAGTCCTGCCTATAAATGATAACCTTACATGTAAATGGATTAAATTCTCCCACTTAAAAGATGTAAACTGGCTGAATAGATTTTTTTAAGCGACCCAACTATATGCTGCCTACAAGAAGCTCACATCACCTATAAAGACACATATAGAGTGAAAGTAAAGGGATGAAAAACATATTCTACATTAACAGAAACCAAAGTGAGCAGGAGTGCTATACTTATATCCGACAAAGCAGACTTTAAGTCAAAAACTCTGAAAAGAAGCCCAGTGTGGTGGTGCACACTTGTAATCCCAGCTACTTGGGAGGCTGAGGTGGAAAGATTGCTTGAGTCCAGGAGTTCAAGACTGTAGTGTGCTGTGATTATACCTGTGACTAGCCACTTTACACTCCAGCCTGGGCAGCATACCAAGACCCCATCTCTTTAAGAAAAAAAATTTTAAGGCAAGGAATGTCATTATATAATGATAAAGGAATCAATTGATCAAGAAAATACAACAATTGTTGATATATATGCACCCAACAGTAGAGTACCCAGATATACAAAACAAAGATTATTAGATCTAAAAAGGGAGAGAGATTCCAGTGGTGTCATTTGGGGATTTCAGTACCCCATGCTCAGCATTGAACAGATCATCTAGACAAAAAATCAACAACAAAAAACCCACATGGGATTTAAACTGCCTTTTATTCCAAATTGACCTAACAGACATTTCCAGAACTTTTCATCCAGCCATTGCATGGTACACATTATCTTCATCATCACATGGAAAATTATCCAGGGTAGATCACATGTTAGGCCACAAAACAAGTCTCTACAAATGTAAAAGAATTGAAATTGTATCAAGTATTTTTTTCTAACAAAAATGGAATAAAACTAGAAATCAATAACAAGAGAAACTTTTGAAATTGCACAAATTCATGAAAATTAACATTCTCCTGAATGACAAATGGGCCAATGAAGAAATTAAGAAGGAAATTTTACAATTTGGCCTGGCGCAGTAGCTCATGCCTGTAATCCCAGCACTTTGGGAGGCTGGGGCAAGTGTATCATTTGAGGTCAGGAGTTTGAGAGCAGCCTGGCTAACATGGTGAAACCCCATCTCTACTTAAAACATAAAAATTAGCCAGGCGTGGTGGCAGGTGCTGTGATCCCATCTACTCGGGTGGCTGAGGCAGAAGAATCACTTGAACCTGGGAGGGGGAGGTTGCAGTGAGCTGAGATTGCACCACTGCACTTCATTCTGGGCAACAGAGTGAGACTCTGTCTCAAAAAAAAAAAAAAAAAAAAAGAAAGAAAGAATAAAAATAAAAATAGAAGCAGATGTCATGATAACTCCATCCAGGGGAGCAGGGTAGGTGGGGGAGAAATACAGCATGTCAAAACTTAGGGGATACAGCAAAATCAGTATGAAACGGGAAATTCATAGCAATGAAAGCCTGCATCAAAAACACAGAAAGAGGCTGGGTGCGGTGGCTTACACCTGTAATTCCAGCACTTTGGGAGGCCAAGGCAGGCGAATCATGAGGTCAGGAGTTCGAGACCAGCCTGGACAATATGGTGAAACCCTTCTCTACTTAAAATTGCAAAAATTAGCCAGGCATGGTGGCGCGTGCCTGTGCTTTGGAGGCTGAGGCAGGAGAACTGGTGGAACCCAAGAGGTAGAGGTTGCAGTGAGCCAAGATCGCGCCACTGTGCTTCTCCAGCCTGGGCCCCATGGAGTAAGACTCTGTCTCCAAAAAAAAAAAAAAAAAAAAAAACCGGAAAGATTTCAAATGACTTAATGCCACATCTCAAGGAACTAGGAATAAAACCCAAACCAGGACAAAAATTAGTAGAAGAACAGAAGTAATAAAGATCAAAGCAGAAAGAAACAAAATTGAGATGAAAACATTACAAAAGATCAGTAAAATAAAAATGCAGCCAGGCACAGTGGCTCACACCTGTAATCCTAGCACTTTGGGAGGCTGAGATGAATCACTTGAGGTCAAGAGTTCAAGACCAGCCTGGCCAACATGGTGAAACCTTGTCTCTACTAAAAGTACAAAAATTAGCCAGGCATAGTGGTAGGCACCTGTAATCCCACCTGCTTAGGAGGCTGAGGC
This sequence comes from Cacajao melanocephalus, assembly GCA_963573385.1. Taxonomy (NCBI): domain Eukaryota; kingdom Metazoa; phylum Chordata; class Mammalia; order Primates; family Pitheciidae; genus Cacajao; species Cacajao melanocephalus. The sequence goes on from CAUYLG010037432.1 coordinate 21,411, forward strand.
AGGAGAATTGTTTGAACTCAGGATGAGAAGGTTGCAGTGAGCCAGGATTATGCCACTGCACTCCAGCCTGGACAACAGAGGCAGACTCTGTCTCAAAAAAAAAAAAAAAGGGGAGGAGGTTTGAAAAGGTAAACGAAATTGACAAACCATTAGCTAGACTAAGCAAGAAAAGACAGATAATTCAGAAGTAAAAAAGGAGACATTACAACTAATACCATAGAAATGCAAAGGATCATTAGTGACTATTATGAACAAACTATACACCAACACATTAGAAAACCTAACGGAAATGGATAAATTCCTGGACATATGGAACCTACCAAGATTGAACCAAGAAAAAAGAAAACCTGAACAGACCAATTACTGTAATGAGATTGAATCTGTAATTAAAAAATCTCCCATCAAAGAAACGCCTAGGATGTTTCAACAGAGAATTCTGCCAAACATTTAAAGAAGAACTAATACCAGTTTTCTAAAACTCTTACAGAAAATTGAAGAGGGGGAATTATTCTAAACTCATTCTACAAGACTAGCATTACCCTAATATAAAAACCAGACAAAGACACAGCAGAAACAGAAACAAAAATGAACAAAAAAATACCAGAAAGAAAAGGAAAACTACAGGCCAATGTATTCCTGATGATCATAGATGCAAAAATTCTCAAGAAAATTAGTATTTTGTAGTAATTAGTAGTAACTGAATGCAGCAGCACATTTTAATTCACTATGATAAAACGGGATTTATTCCTGGGATGTAACGATGGTTCAACATAAGTAAATGAGTAATCAACATAATACATCACATCTGCAGAATGAAGGACAAAAACAGTATCATCATCTCAATAGACACAGAAAACACATTTAATAAAATTCAGCATCTCTTTATAATGAAAACTCAACAAGTTAGGTTGGAAGATACCTCAACACAATAAATGCTGTATATGACAGACCTACAGCCAACATCATACTGAGTGGGGAAAACATCTAGAACAAGAAAGGATACTCACTTTCACCACTTTTATTCAACATAGTACTGGAAGTCTAGCCAGTTATGTAAGAGAAAAAAAATAAAGGGCATCCAAATTGGAAAGAAAGAAATCAAGTTGTTCCTGTTTGCAGACAATATGGTCTTATATATAGCAAACCCTAAAAGCTCCACCAAAAAAACTCTTAGAACTCATAAAGTAATTTAGTAAAATCAATATTCAAAAATATTCAAAAATCAGTCGTATGTCTGTATACCAGCAACAAACTAGCAGAAAAAGAAATCAGTCTCATTTACAATAGCTACAAAAGAAATAACTAAGGAAGTGAAAGATCTCTGCAAGGAAAACTATAAAACACTGATGAAAGATACTGAAGAGGACACACAAAAAATAGAAAGACATCTGATGCTCATGGATTGGAAGAATTAATATTGTAAACAGACCATACAAATTTAATCCAATCCCTATCAAAATACAATGACATTCGTCACAGAAATATAATAAACAATCCTGAAATTAATACAGAACCACAAAAGGCCCTGGATAGCTTAAATAATCTTGAGCAACAAGAACAAAGCTGGAGGCATCACACTACCAAACTTCAAAACAGCATGGTACTGGCATAAAAACACAAACATAGACCAATGGAACAGAATAGAGAACTCAGAAATAAGTCTTTGTGTTTACAGCCAACTGATTTTCAACAAAAGCACCAAGAACATTCACTGGAGCAGGACAGTCTCTTCAATAAATGATGGTGGGGAAACCAGATATCCATGTGCAGAAAAATGCAGCTCAACCCCTATCTCTCACCATATACAAAAGCCAACTCTAAATGGATCAAAGACTTAAATGTGTAAGACTCAAAACCATGAAGCTACTAGAAGAAAATACAGGGAAAACACTTCAGGACACTGGTCTGGGCAAAAATTGTATGGAGAAGACCTCAAGAGCACAGGCAACAAAAGCACAAATAAACAAATGGGATTGCATTTCAGTAAAAAGCTTCAGCACAGCTGATGACATAATCAGCAGAGTGACAAGACAACTTACAAAATCAGAGAAAATGTTTGTAAACTATTTATCTGACAAGTGATTAATAGCCAGAATAGACAAGGAACTCAAACAACTCATCAGAAAAAAAAAAATCAGATAAATAAATGGGCAAATGAGCTGAATAGACATCTCTCAAAAGAAGACATACAAATGGTCAGCCAATATATGAAAAAGTGCTCAACATCTCTAAGCATCAGGACAATGCAAATCAAAACCACAGTGAGATATCATTTCACCCCGGTTAGAATGGCTGTTATCAAAAACACACACAAAAAACAAACACTTGTGAGGATGAAGAGGAAGCCTCCTCAGAAAACTAAAAATAGAACTACTGTATGATCTAGCAATTCCACTACTGGGTATATATCCAAACAGAAGGAAATGAATATGTCAAAGAGATGTCTGTGCTCTCATGTTTATTGCCGTACTATTCAAGATATAGCCAAGATATGGAATCAATTTAAGTGTTCATCCACACATGAGCGGATTTTTAAATTATTTTATTTATACACAATGGAATACTATTTAGCCATAAAAAGAATGAAATTCTATTTGTGGCAACATGGTGAGCTTAGAGGTCATTATGTTAAAGTAAATAAGTCAGGCACAGAAAGATAAATACTGCATGTTCTCACTCATGTGGAAGCTAAAAAAAATTGCTCTCATAGAAGTGGAGAGTGGAATAGTGGTTACTAGAGGCAGGGAAGGTTAGGAGGATGGGGGATAGCCAAAAGTTGGTGAACAGATATAAAAGTACAGCTAGACAGGTGAAATAAGTTTTAGTTTTCTATATCACTGTAGGGTGACTATAATTAACAATAATTTGATGAATATTTTCAAATAGAAGAGCAAATTTCAAATGCCCCAACACAGAAATGATAAGTGTTTGAGGTGTTAGATCTGCTAATTACTGTGATTTGATCATTACACATTTGTATACGGGTATCAAAATATCACACTGTACCTCCTAAATATTTATAATTATTGCATGTCAATTAAAAAATAATAATGAATGCAAAAGAAAAAAAGAAATGGGCAAAGGAATTGAATTTTTTAAAAAAGAAATTGAATAAGTAAAAAGCTTCTGCACAGTCAGTGAAATAATCAGCATAGTCATGAGACAACTTGCGGAATCGGAGAAAATATTTGCAAACTATTCATCCGATAAGTGATTAATATCCCTTTCTCCAAATAAAATGACCAATAAGCACATAAAAAGGTATTCAACGTCACTAATAATTAGGGAAATGCAAATCAAAACCGCAGTGAAATACCATTTCACACCCAGTGGAATTGCTATTACTAAAGAAAAAAAAGATAGAAAAAGAAAAGAAAATAGGCCGGGCACAGTGACTGACTCATGCCTGTAATCGCAACACTTTGGGAGGCTGAGGTAGGTGGAGCACTTAAGGTCAGGAGTTCAAGACCAGCCTGGCCAATATGGCAAAACCCTGTCTACCAAATACAAAAATTAGCTTGGCATGGTGCTGCATGTCTGTAATTCCAGCTACTAAGGAGGCTGAGGCTTGAGAATCACTTGATGCCGGGAGACGGAAGTTGCAGTGAGCCAAAATTGTGCCTGGGCTGCAGACTGAGACTCTGTCTCAGAAAAAAAAAAAAAAAAAAAAAAAAGGAGGCGAGGGGAGGAGAAGAAAGAAGAAGAAGAAGAGGAGGAGGAAGAAGAAGAAGAAGAGAAAAGAGGCCCAGTGCAGTGGCTCAGGCCTGTAATCCCAGCACTTTGGGAGTCTGAGGCAGGCAGATCACTTGAGGCCAGGAGTTTGAGACTAGCCTCACCAACATGGTGAAACCCCATCACTACTAAAAGCACAAAAATTAGCCAGGTGTGGTGGCGGGCGCCTGTAATCCCAGCTACTCAGTAGGCTGAGGCACTAGAATTGCTTGAACCCGGGAGGTGGAGGTTGCGGTGAGGTGAGTGTGCCACTGCATACCAGCCTGGGGAACAGAGTGAGACTCTGTCTCAAAAAAAAAAGTATCTGAAAGGATTTCCATTTCTCTATGAAAATCTCTGGAC
>CAUYLG010037433.1:0-10821 GCA_963573385.1 Cacajao melanocephalus
TACTTAAACCTGTGAAATGCTATGCAATTGCTGAGGAGTGATTTACTTCCAATGATGTGGTCACTTTTAAAATAAGTGTCATGTGATACTGAGTAATAGTGGGAGACTTTAACACGACACTGTCAGTATTCGACAGATCCATGAGATAGAAAATGAACAAGGATATCCAGGACGTGAACTCAGACCTGGCACAAGTCAACGGAACAGATATTTACAGAACTCTCCACCCCAAACCCACAGATCATGGCATAGTTTTACGGGCACAGGGGCGGGTGGCGGTGAGCCGAGATCACGCCAGTGCATGCCAGTCTGAATGACAGAGTGAGACTCCGTCTCAGAATCCCTGCCGGTCCTGAGCATCAGACCAGGGAAGCTTCGCTTGATCATCCCCCATCTGCAGACACAGAAATGACTCACCGCAAATGAAACAGAGCAGATCAAAGGTTTGGAAAATACCCTCCAGAAGAGATGATCACAGGTCTGCAGGAACCCGAGGTCCCCCAAAGCAGAAAGAGCCAGAATGAAGAAGCTCCCTCTGCAGAGAACGCACAGGCACCGCGGGGGTCCAGGCTTGTTTGCTCTGAAAAATGAAGACACGTGGGTTTAGCACAGGGGGTTCTGATTGCATCATCGTCAGTCTGACACAGACAGAACTCCAGGCTCTGCCTCGAAGGCACCTCCTTCCAAAGTCGAAAAAGAGTCCGGGTGAATTGAAACACATGTTTTATGGGCACCTATAACACGGAGCGTGGTCTGTAGCGGATAAACAGCCCGCGGATAAGAAAGAAATGAACGCAAACACTGCGGATTCTGACAGAAGGGAAATTATGAAATACGTTTCTCATTGACTCCTGAATTCCCAGTCGGATATTGTGTTACTGCAGAATAATTTCTCCCCCACCCCATTATGGCGGAAACATTAGCAACTTTGGAAAAGTTGAAAAAATTTTTTTTTCTTTCCAGTCTGAATCTCGTTCTCTCGCCCAGGCTGGAGTTCAGTGACTCGATCTCAGCTCACTGCAACCTCCAGTTCCCGGGTTCAAGCGATTCTCCTGTCTCAGCCTCCTGAGTAGCTGAGATTACAGCTGTTCACCAGCACGCCTGGCTAATTTTTGTATTTTTAGTGGAGACGGGGTTTTAGCATGTTAGCCAGGCTGGTCTCGAACTCCTGACGTCAGGTGATGTGCCCGCCTCGGCCTCACAAAGTGCTGGGATGACAGGTCTGAGCCTTCACGAAAGGTCTGCAAAACTTGAAAAAGCAGATAATGATGCTCCTCTTTCCACCTAGCTGTGACAATCACAGACTATTTTTCGGTCCCTATTAGTCTTTGTCTTACTCTGTAGTTAATGACTACAAAAATAATGATGCATCTTTTCTTTGTAAAAGTTTTCTTTGTAAACTTTTAGAAAAGTTTTATTTTGGCCGGGCACGGTGGCTGACGCCTGCAATCCCAGCGCTTCGGGAGGCCGAGGCGGGCGGATCGCCTGAGCTCTGTAGTTGGAAACCAGACTGGCCGACACGGAGAAACCCAATCTCTACTAAAAATACAAAAATTGGCCAGGCGTAGTGGTGCATGCCTGTAATCCCAGCTACTCGGAGGGTGAGGCAGGAGATATCGCTTGAAACCTGCGAGGCGGACGCTGAGCTGAGCCGAGATCACGGCACTGCACTCCACCTGGGCAACAAGGCTGAAACCCCATCTAAAAAAATGTATTTCAAACTCTGGGGAACACGGACAAGTGTGCAGCTTGGTTCCACAGGTAAACGTGTGTCACGGTGGTTTGTTGCCGCTGCCAACCCATCACCTAGGTACTAAGGCCACCCTGCTTTAGCTATTGTTCCTGATGCTCTTCCTCCCAGCACTTACCCCGAGAGGTGCTGGTGTGTGATGTTCCCCTCCCCGTGTCCGTGTGTTCTCATCTTTCAGCTCCCAGTTACGAGTGAGAACAGGCAGTGTTTGTGTTTCTGTTCCTGTGTCAGTTTGCCGAGAATGAGGGTTTCCTGCTCCATCGACTCTCTGCAAAGGACGTGACGTCATGTGTGAAGGTATTTCTTAATCTCCAGGCTTTCCCAGAAAAACAGAGCCTACTGCTACAGCCAAATACATAGCAGCATGAATCACAACAGGCCAAAGATGGAAGTAAGCCAGGTGTCCATCTGCGGATCAATGGGTGAACAGAATGTGCTCTGTGCCCTCGGTGGAATACTATACAGCCAGGAAAAGGGATGAGGCTCAGACACAGGCGGCAGTGTGCGTGAACCTTGAAGACATCAGGCTCCGTGAGAGAAGCCAGACATGAAAGGCCACACAGCGTATGACTTCATTTATCAAAAATGTCTAGAACAGGCACAGATGTCACAGAGACAGAATCTAGAACTCTGAGGGGCACGGGCTAGGAAGGTGGAACGGGGTGGAACTGGTGTCTCTTTTCTTTCCTTTCTTTTTGTTGGAGACGGAGTCTCACTCTGTCGTCCAGACTGGAGTATAGTGACTCGACCGCGGCTCACTGCAGCCTCTGTCTCCCGGGTTCAGGCAATTCTCTGCCTCAGCCTCCCGAGTGGCTTGGAATTACAGGTGCGTGTCACCACCCCCATCTGATTTTTGTATTTTCGTAGACACGGGGTTTCACCACGTTGGCCAGAATGGTCTTGATCGCTTGACCTCCTGATCTGCCCGCCTCGGCCTCCCAAAGTGCTGGGGTTACAGGTGTGAGCCACCTCGCCCGGCCCAGAAATCAGTGTTTTATGTGGACAGAGTTTCTGTCGGATGGAAACATTCTGGAGGCGGAGGGCGATGATGGTTGCATAATTATTGGAACGTACTTATTACCAGTGAATTGGACTCTTTAAAATGGCTGAAATATTAGGTGTGATCTACTGCAATGTTAAAAAATTATATCGCTACAGACAGGAAGAGACGCTTCCTTTTGTGGAAAAGGGTAACATTTCGTTGCCAACAAGGAGCATTTCACAATATTAAAAAATAATATATATATATATATATATTTTTTTTTTTGAGATTGAGTCTTGCTCTGTCATGCACGCTGCAGTACAATGGCACCATCTCGGCTCCCTGCAACCTCTGCCTCCCGGGTTCAAGCGATCCTTCTGCCTCAGCCTCCAAAGTAGCTGGGGTGACAAGCACCCACCACTATGCCTGGCTAATGTTTGTATTTTTAGTAGAGACAGGGTTTCACCATGATGGCGAGGCTGGCCTCGAACTCCTGACCTCAGGTGATCCACCTGCCTCGGCCTCCCAAAGTGCTGTGACTGCAGGCGTCAGCCACCGTGCCCGGCCACATTTCAGAGTTTTCTTTCACACGCGCCGTATGAAGAAGTCATCACGCGCTCCGATACCTTCACGTGGAAGGCCGCAGTAAAATGTAAATTATACTCACAGGATTTTCCGCACTTCAAGACATCCACAGGTTGAAAGGAAGAGATAAATGGGCCTTTTGAAGCTGAATCTCTACGAATGTGTAACACCTCTCCAGTGGGATTTGCTTCTCAAAGTGGGGTTTGCTTCTGAAAGTGGGGATTCCTTCTCCAAGCAAACCCCGCTGGACAGGTGTTACACATTCTTAGAGACGGAACTTGAATCAGCTTCGCTCACCCCAAGGCCAGACAGCAATGGGCATGTATGCTAACCGTAAAACGCATGTAACATTTTACAAAGAAGGTTTGATTTTCTGGTACATGATTTTTTTTTTACCGCAATAAAAAGTCATAATTTGGTGGAAAATATTTTACGTGTGTTTTCTGTAGCACTCATGAGATGTGCAATAGGGCTCTTGTTTAAAAAACAAAAACAGTGGCCAGGCACAGTGGCTCAGGCCTGTCATCCCAGCGCTTTGGGAGGCCGAGGTGGGCGGATCACGAGGTCGGGAGTTCGAGACCAGCCTGGCCAGCACGGCGAAACCCCGTCTTTATTAAAAATACAAAAAATTAGCCAGGTATGGTGGCGGGTGCCTGTAGTCCCAGCTACTCAGGAGGCCGAGGCAGAAGAATCCCTTGAACCCGGGAGGCGGAGGTTGCCGTGAGCAGAGATCGCGCCACTGCACTCCAGCCTGGGTGAGAGAGTGTGACTCTGTCTCAAAAAAACAAAACAGTAAAACTAAAAAGACAGCTTGAAATTCCTCAGCCCCCACCTCTTACCCGATCAGTCAAAATTGCAAACCAGAATGCACTCGACGGCCTTGAATACTGAAGATCGATTTCATTTCATCTGTGATACTGTGTGCAGCTGGAAAGAGATACTGCCGTCCTTTATTGTCAAATTGGGCTCATTCAGGTAATCAAACCTATCAGCAAGATATGCCAGCTGGAGGCCGGGTGCGCTGGCTCACACCTATAATCCCAGCCCTTTGGGAGGCCAGGGCAGGCAGATTACTTGAGGTCAGGTGTTCAAGACCAACCTGGTCAACGTGGTGAAACTGCATCTCTACTAAAAAGCTACAGAAATTAGCCGTGTGTGGTGCCAGGCACTTGCAATGCCAGCTACTCGGGAGGCGGAAGCAGGAGAATCCTATTTATCAGGCAGTGGTTGCAGTGAGCTGAGATCAAGCCAGTGCACTCCAGCTTGGGTGACACAGTGAGACACCGTCACGCACACACACACAGACACACACACACACACACACACACAAGATATGAAAACTGGAATAACCAGGCTTTATTATTCAGGGGATACTTTGCTATGACAATTTCTTTGTCAGCAGGAAAAATGTTAATTTCTTGCCTCGTCTCAGCTACGAGTATCAACAGCACCTTGTGTTCACGTCACTTAAGGGATTTGGAAGAGTTGAGCTGGGTGTGGTGACTCACAGCTGCTCTCCCAGCACTTTGGGAGGCCGAGGCAGGTGGGTCATCTGAGGTCAGGAGTTTGAGACCAGCCTGGCCAACATGGTGAAACCTGGTGTCTACTAAAAATATAAAAATGAGCTGGGTGTGCTGGTGCGTGCCTGTCATCCCAGCTAATCAGGAGGCTGAGGCACGAGAATCGCTTGAACCCGGGAGGTGGAGGTTGCCGTGAGCAGAGATCACGCCACTGCGCTCCAGCCCAAGTGACTGGGGTGGCGGGCGCCTGTACTCTCAGCTGCTCGGGAGGCTGAGGCACGAGAATCGCTTGAACCCGGGAGGCGGAGGTTGCAGTGGGCAGAGATCGCACCACTGCACTCCAGCCTGGGCCACAGAATAAGACTCTGCGTTAAAAAAAAAAAAAAAAAAAATTGGAGCAATTTCAAAGCTAAAGTGTGGGCTTTAATGACCGTCTTCATCAAATGACATTTCCACCCCCTTTTTAATTGTTTTGAGGCAGGGTGTCCCTCTGTCATCCAGGCTGGAGTGCAGTGGTGTGATCTTGGCTCACGGCAGCCTCCACCTTCTGGGTTCAAGAGATTCTCGTGCCTCAGCCTCCCGAGTAGCTGACATGACAGGCGCCCGCCACCATGCCCAGATAATTTTTGTATTTTTAGTAGAGACGAGGTTTCACCATGATGGCCAGGCTGGTCTTGAACTCCTGACCTCAGGTGATCTGCCCGCCTCGGCCTCCCAAAGTGCTGGGATGACAGGCGTGCGCCTCCACTCCCGGCCCAAACAAGCGATTTAGATCAAGGTCACCATGCCTCTAGTTTTTCCTGACCCTGTTTTTTTTTTTTTTTTTTGTGACGGAGTCTCGCTCTGTCGCCCAGGCTGGAGTGCCGTGGCACGACCTTGGCTCACTGCAACCTCCGCCTCCCGGGTTCAATACATTCTCCTGCCTCAGCGTCCCAAGCAGCTGGGACTACAGGTATGCACCGCTATGCCTGGCTAATTTTTGTATATATATATATATATATATATATATATATATATATATATATATTTTTTTTTTGGTAGAGATAGAGTTTCACCACGTTGGCCAGGATGGTCTCGAACTCCTGACCTCGTGATCCACCCGCTGTGGCCTCCCAAAGTGCTGGGATGACAGGTGTGAGCCCCCAGGGACAGCCCACGCAGGTGATTGACATAAAGCTCACCTCAGCCATCGTTCTCTTTGACCCTGTTTTTTTTTTTTTTTCTTTCCCTCCTCGACTGGGAAATCCTGATTTAAGCCCACATCTTTGCACTCTCACAGACCTGACAGGTATTTAACAGCACAAGAATCGGGTGCCGTATCTGCCAAGGAGAACATACTGTACAAACACAGACAAAGTGCTGTGATTTGCATTCGCAGCGTCACGCAGACACGCGATGAATTTTTCATCGCCTCTCGGCTTTGAACTTCGCCGTGACGGCTGGATGTGATGATTTGTATTTGTCTCCGACGTCTGTTTAGAAGGGTGCTCGTTTGGACAATTTCACGGGGATCCTTCTAAAATTGGGTGTTTTTTCTTTGTTTTTTTTTTTTTTTCTTTAATTTTTCCCTCCCACTGTGGGTGAAGCTGGGACGGACACCGTCTGATCGTGAATGGTGGAATTTGCATTGTGTTGTTCCTACATTTTAACAACCTTAACGTGTCCACGGAAAGACGTGACCACGTACTCAGTATTTTATGCTTTTACGTTTTAGATTCAGCGTTTTTGCTCCCAAAAAGGCTTTGCCTAAGCCAAGGACCCTACGGCTATTTTATAAAAGAGCTATGCCAGCCAGGCGTGGTGGCTCACGCCTGTCATCCCAGCACTTTGGGAGGCTGAGGCGGGCGGATCTCTTGACGTCAGAGGTTCAAGACCAGCCTGGGCAACATGGCCAAACCCCGTCTCTACTAAAACTACAACAGTAGCCGGGCGTGGTGGCCAGTGCCTGTGATCCCAGCTACTCAGCAGGCTGAAGCAGGAGAATCGCTTGAACCAGGGAGGCGGAGGTTGCGGTGACCCGCGATCATGCCACTGCCCTCCAGCCTAAGCGACAAGAGCGAAACTCTGTCTCAAAAAAAAGAGCTATGCCATCTAGCATCTGCCACTCACTCCAGTCTGTGCCAATTCATCTCTTACTGTAGGCTGGGTCTGCGTCAGACAAATGTGTGAGTCTCCTGATTCTGCTGTAACCAATGAGCAAAGCCAAGGGTTTAAAACACCAGCAATTCCGCCTCTCCCAGTCCTGGGAGACCTGGCGTCTGAGGTCAAGGTATGGGCAAGGCCATGTTCTTTCCGGAGTGTCTCAGGGAGGATCCTTGCTGCCTCTCCCAGCTCCTGGGGACTCCAGCATCCCTGGGCTTGCGGCCCCATCCCTCCAGTCTCCACCTCCATCTCCACGTGACCTTCTCCTCTGCGTCTGCGTCTCCTCTTCTGCCTCCTGGAAGGTCACCTGCCATTGCCTTTAGGGCTCACTCAAATCCAGGATGACTTCATATTTTTTTTAAAAAAATTATTTGCTTTGTTTTTGAGATGGAGTCTCGCTCTGTCACCCAGGCTGGAGTGCAGTGGTCTGATCTCGGCTCACGGCAACCTCCACCTCCCGGGTTCAAGCGATTCTCCTGCCTCAGCCTCCCAAGTAGCTGCGACGACAGGCGCCCACCACCACGTCCGGCTGATTTTTGTATTTTTAGTAGAGATGGGGTTTCTCTACGTTGGTCAGGCTAGTCTTGAACTCCTGACCTCATGATCCGTCTGTCTCGGCCTCCCAAAGTGCTGGGATGAAAGGCGTGAGTCCCTGCCCCTGGCCGAATGATTTCCTCTTGAGATCCTTCAGTGAATTGCCTCTGGAAATACCCCATTGACAACTGAGATCTCTTCCCATGTTCTGGCCTTCAGAATGTGGACATACGTTTTTGAGGGTCACTATTCCGCTGTTCAATGTGTTATGATGGTGTCCAGTTCCCTCTGGAGGTCTAGGGGAGGGTCCTTCCTGCCTCTCCCAGCTCGTGGGGCTCCAGTATCCCTGGGCTTGTGGTCTCATCACTGCAATGACGGTCTATATCTCTTCTCCTGTGTGTCTCTGCAGTTAAATCTCTCTCTCCTTTCTCTCTTAAACACACAAGAGAGTGGATTTACGCTTCACTCTAAATCCGGGACAATCTCCTCTCAACATTCTTAACTTCGATACATCTGCAAACACCATATTTTCAAATAAGGTCCGGTTCACGGCTACCCTGGGTTTGGACTTTTTCATACTCTTATATTTGACAGAGTTTTGCTCTGTTGCCCAGGCTGGAGTGCAATGGTTTGATCTCGGCTCACCACAACCTCCGCCTCCCAGGTTCAAGGGATTCTCCTGCCTCAGCCTCCCAAGTAGCTGGGATCACAGGCACCGGCCACCATGCCCGGCTAATTTTGTACTTTTAGTAGAGACGGAGTTTCGCCAAGTTGACCAGGCTGGTCTCGAACTCCTGACCTCAGGTGATCCGCCCACCTCAGCCTCCCAAAGTACTGGGATGACAGGCGTGAGCCACCGCGCCCGGCCTTTCAGGCAACTTTGTAGGGGCCACCACTCGGTCCAATGCACATGTCTGAGCCAAGGCAAACCTTCCGGAAAAGGTAGGTCCAAGGGAAGAGATGCCCCAAGCCGCAGCTGCATTGTTGCAGGAGGGGAAGGCTCTGGGCAGAAGCAGCAGGGCAGAGTGGGGCACGAGGATAAATAACTATGAGTATGTTGTGAGGACCATTCGTTACAGGTGGAAGGTGTCCACGTTCTTGACATTATGAGCAAACAATTCTGTAACGGGATGGGAATGGGCCTGAGCAAAGCGGCTCTAGAGCCCGATTACAGAGTTTTGTGGGGTTTAGTCTCCTTCACCACATGTACAGCCCAGGCAAACGAAGTAGTGGCTTGCAATGAATCTGAGGGGTTGCAGAAAGCAACCAATCACAGGCTGAAGAGAAGTTACAAAGGTGACACCTTCTGCAAGCCTCCAACCAATCAGAGGCTGAACTGAAGTTACAAGGCTGCATGTTTATGCAAATGAAGACTTGGCCCACAGTTTGTCTGATTGGTTGCATAAAGCAGACCAATCAGAGGCTGAAATCAAGGTAAAGGTCACACCCTGTGCAAAGGTCTGATTGAGTGGCATGGAAAGCAACCAATCAGAGGCTGAAGTAAATTTACAAAGGTTACATACACCCCATGTGAGCGTCTGATTAACTGGTTGTGGAAAGCAACCAATCAGAGGCTGAAGTGAGGTTGCAAATTTGCATGTCTATGCAAATGAAGACTTGTCCCACAGTCTGTCTGATTGGTTGTGGAAAACAGCCAATCAGAGGCTGAGGTGAAGTTACAAAGGTTACACCCCATGTAAGCATCTGATTGATTGGTTGTGGGAAGCAGCCAATCAGAGGCTGAAGTGAAGTTACAATGTTGCACCTCTATGCAAATGAACAGTTGGCCTGCAATCTGTCTGATTGGTTGCAGAAAGCAGACCCATCAGAGGCTGAAGTGAATTTACAAAGGTTACACCCCATGTAAGCCTCTGATTGATTGGTTGTGGGAAACAACCAATCAGAGGCTGAAGTGAAGTTACAGAGTTGCCTGTCTATGCAAATGAAGACCTGCCCCACAATTTGTCTGATTGGTTGCAGAAAGCAGACCAATCAGAAGCTGAAGTGATTTTACAAAGGTTACACCCTCTGCTAGCGTCTGACTGATTGGCTGTGGAAAGCAACCAATCAGAGGCTGAACTGAAGTTACAAAGCTGCATGTCTATGCAAATGAAGACTTGGCCCACAATTGGTCTGATTGGTTGCATAAAGCAGACCAATCAGAGGCTGAAATCAAGGTAAAGGTCACACCCCTGTGCAACTGTCTGATTGAGTGGCAATGGAAAGCAACCAATCACAGGCTGAGGTGAGGTTGCAAATTTGCCTGTCTATGCAAATGAAGACTGGGCCCACGGTCTGTCTGATTGATTGTGGAAAGCAGACCAATCAGAGTCTGAAATCAAGGTAAAGGTCACACCCTATGCAAGTGTCTGATTGATTGATGTGGAAAGCAACCAATCAGAGGCTGAAGTGAGGTTGCAAATTTGCATGTCTACGCAAATGAAGACTTGGCCCACAGTCTGTCTGATTGGTTGTGGAAAGCAGCCAATCGGAGGCTAAAGTGAAGTCACAATGTTACACCTCTATGTAAATGAAGACTTGGCCTGCAATCCGTCTGATTGGTTGCAGAAAGCAGCCAATGAGTGGCTGAAGTGAATTTACAAAGGTTACACCCATGTAAGCGTCTGATTGATTGGTTGTGGAAAGCAACCAATCAGAGGCTGAAATCAAGGTGACGGTCACACTGTGCAACTGTCTGATTGATTGGTGTGGAAAGCAACCAATCGGAGGGCGAAATCAAGGTGACGGTCACACTGTGCAACTGTCTGATTGATTGGTGTGGAAAGCAACCAATCAGAGGCTGAGGTGAAGCAACAAAGTTACACTCCTATGCTTTCTGCAGCCAATCAGAGATCCTTTCAAAGTTTTTTTTTTTTTAAATGAAGGGAGAGTAGAAACTTAGAAAGCCATTAGAATGATTCAAAAAACAAAAAGATTCAACTTGAGAAAGCTGATTAGAAAGGAAAAAAAAAAGGAATGTAAGGTGAGAGAAAAAAATAAAAGAGAAGTGAAAATAAACTCAAAATTCCAATAAAGGTTAAAAAGTTAAGCTTTTTTTAAAATTTTTATTTATTTTTTATTTTTGAAAGAAAGAAAAAGAGAGGAAAGAAAGTGAGAGTGAAAGAAAGAAAAACAAGAATGTAAGAGAGAAAGAGGAAGAGAAAGAGGGAGAGAGAACGGGATTCTTGTTCTATTGCCCAGGCTAGAATGCGGTCTAAAAATGGGTATTAAAAACCTCTTTTATGCCAATAATTGTGCTTAACAATGGAGACAGGAAGGAATAAGGGATGAAAATAACAAACAAGCAG
>CAUYLG010037435.1:0-14573 GCA_963573385.1 Cacajao melanocephalus
TTGGCATAAAAGAGGTTTTTAATACCCATTTTTAGACTGCATTCTAGCCTGGGCAATAGAACAAGAATCCCGTTCTCTCTCCTTCTTTCTCTTCCTCTTTCTTTCTCTCTTACATTCTTTTCTTTTCTTCTTTCTTTCACTTTCTTTCTTTCTTCTTTTCTCTTTCTTTCTTTCAAAAAAAAAAAAAACCTAAAAGCAACATAAATGGCTAACAGGGCAATGACTAATTATGATATACTACCATAATAAAATACTAGTTTCTAAGAAGCATTTTTCAAATATATTAATCATAAGGGAAACAGTCACTATTACACAGAATAAAAAATATGCATAATTATGTATAAAATACTCAGAATGTTAACAAGTTTATCTCTAAGTGGTAGCATGAAGGATTAATTTTCTTTATACTTTTCAGTGGCTTCTAAAATGTTTACAATTAACATGTATTGGTTTCATAATAATTTTATATATAAGCAAAATACGGAATAAATAGAACTTTAAAAAGTTACATTCTAAGTGGATATTTTAGAAGCAAACAAGTGCATATGACAGCATAATTCAGATTTCACCATGCAATCCTGAACCTGAGTGTATAGTTGTTTGTCTCTTGGACGTCCATTTCCAAAACATGGAATTTCCGAGAAGAATAAACTGCCGCAGAGGCCCAGTCTATACTCATTGTAACGCCTATTTCTATTTTTCTATTTTAAGCCTAGTTTGCTTTGCCTCATATTTTACTGAACCAGATATTTATCTCAACCACTATTAACTGTAGAAGGAAAAAAATTTAGAAGATGATGTTTTTTCAAGATAAGCATGTTAGCAACATCATCCATTAGTCTGCTACTTAATGAGGGGGAGTGATTCAAATAGTCATTAGTAAAAAGCATGGAGAACCGTAGGGCTCCCCTAGGCCAGTGATTCCCCAAGTTTTACAGGCATTTTAAAGAGGACAGCACTGAAATACCTTCCCTTACCTCTGATGTCCTTATCCATTTAATAAGAGTATGTTTCACCTTTAGTATCTGAATAACGTTTTCCAGTCTTATATACTGAATACACATCCCTAGCACATACCTGTGTAACTTCAAAGTTTCACAGGAGTAATGATGAGGATTTTGAGTCCCTCATAGATATTTTCAATTCTGAGTTAGCCCACAAGTCAGCAGAAACATTTTCAAAGATATGAATGACTAAAGTAACAGATTCCAGATTCTTAGTCACGTCACCGTCTCAGGAAAACTTTCCACTATTATGTTTAATGTAAACATTAGCAAGAACAATCTGATATAATTACAGTTGGAATTTATAATGCCTTTACCCAAACCCGTACTTTAGAAATTTCTTAAGTAATTGCGGCGATAAGAACGTTAAAGCACAGCTTCCTAAATGTCTGTATCATGAGAGTAAAAAAAAGTTTTATTAATATCACTGTTATTTTGTTTTTACAACTTAAAAATACACTCATTAGGTACAATTTTTGAAAAATAGTGTTTATTTTAAGGACTCCATTTAGTGATGCCTAGGGGTATTCAGGGGTTGCTGTCAGACACTCAGAAGTCTCTGAAGTCCTGTTTTTCACATCCTGTATAAATAATTCAGAGTCAGAGGCAGGAGCATAAATACAAAGGGACTGAACAGTCTATAACTGCTGAATTATGTCTGTGCAAGTGATATTCCTTGGCTAAACATCAAAAAGGAAGTGTCATTAGGGGCTGACAAGCCTGAAATCATAATATTTAATCTGATTCATCTCTCCCCAATGCTAGACACAGAAGCAAATATGTCTAACATGAATAAATTTCAAATCTTAGTGGGAGATTCTCTTCAAAGAAGGAAGAAATTATACCTATATCTCTCTCTAGATAGATACAGAGACAACACAGCATTGCTTTAAAAACAATCGACTTTAGGCCGGGCGTGGTGGCTCATGCCTGTAATCCCAGCACTTTGGAGGCCGAGTCAGGTGGATCACCAGAGGTCGAGATCGAGACCATCCTGGCCAACATGGTGAAACCTTGTCTCTGCTAAAAATACAAAAATTAGCTGGGCATGGTGGCGCATGCCTGTAGTCACAGCTACTCAGGAGACTGAGGCAGGCAAATTGCTTGAACCTGGGAGGCAGAGGTTGCAGTGAGCCGAGATTGCACCACTGCACTCCAGCCTAGCAACAGAGAAAGACTGTATTTTTAAAAAATGACTTTAATAAAGAGGTGAATAGATGAACAGGGACTCCAGAGGCTTTCTGTCAGGGTTCAGGTATCCCCAGAAGCTGATATTCTCAAGGACTTTGGAGATTTCAAAATTCTTCCAAACATTATCTCTCTGGACTTTTATAGCCACCCCACTGGGAAATTAGGAAGAGAATTGTTACCTCCATTTTCCAAATGAGGAGACTGAGGCACACGGCACTCAGGTTACTAGTCATGTGGCCAGGCAGGGGCTCCAGCAAGGACCATTATTCGTTGTTCCAAAGCACCATTCTATAAGATTCTGTACCTGAAAAATAACTGGGTAGGCCTGCCAGAACCCTGACTACAGCCTGCACTTACTTACAGATTTTGAGTGAATTTAAACAATCACAACTGTGAGAACTCCAGCCCTGCAGTGTTCAAACGCCCCACCACAAGCTGTGAGATGCTTCTGTCAAGAGTTGCTCTCAGAATGCAAAAATAAAAAACGCGAGGAATGCAGATCCCACATACAAAATGAACACTGCATGTTCTCTAAATAAAATGTCAACTTGATGATTTAGAAGGACTTCAAATATGAGAAACCAACCCTCTTCTCTCCCCTGTCCCCAGAACTCCTGGACAACCTGAATTTATCACTGGTCTCTCATAGTTAACTCTGACACGGCACCACCAGGCTGTAACTCACAGCATTAACGGCCACCCCTGTGCTCCCTGACACAGCTACCCATACATCTCCACTGGCAGGGTTTTAAATTATGATGCTGCTTACCAGAGAAGGGGATGCAAATCAGATGTCTGAATGCTCTGGTGTTTAAAAACTGAATTAGTTCTTAGAGCAGGAAGAGGCTGACAGTCACTCTGGGTATTTACTTTTAGTATCTCAATGACACTCTCTCCTCCCAGGCCAATGCCAACCTGCTGACTAAATCTAGAAACTGCCAAGTGATCTAGTTAGGTTTTCCATGGCAAACACACATTTTACTGAGATATATGAGGCTAAGGTTGTTTCTCAAGGCTCTAAGATTGCTTCTGAGGGCTCGACAGAGCCTTTCTGCATCACACATTCACCTCCTCCAGAGGTCACTTTTATCCTCTTCTTCCTTCTCCTCCCTTTCTGGGGTAACACAAGGGGGTTGGTGCAGGTTTGAGAAGAGATGGACGCTAATCTAGAACAGATGGGACTTGATGAGGTATGTGATTCTGATTTCCTGATTGCATTCTGAGACTCATGATGTTGGAGACATCAATCCCCATTACATTATTTACTCTTATAAATTGTTTAAATTTTAGCCAATTCTCCTGAAGAAGTGAAAAACATTATCCACCCTTGATATATGACAAGAAAGTAGGAGGCGGTGTCAGATTCTTTACTCTATTAAGAAACTGAGCAGAAAAGAGAAGAAACGGGAGGTGAGAGTGAGATCTGTGAGCTGGGACACTCCCTGGTTTACAGGGAAGCTCACAAGCACCCCAGTCACCTTCTTTGCTGGGCCTTAAATCAGGGCTGCTGGACAGGCTGGCTCCAGGGGTTCCCTGGGAACCTGTGGTTCCCATTAGCACAGAGAATGCAGTAACTGAAGCCAGTGGGGCGAGGCAGGGTGTGGAGAGCAGGAAGCAATCAAGGGGGTATCCCCATGAAGGCCCCGGTGTTTGTATCTGGCCACACCTGGAGAAAACCCTGTGAAGCTTTGTTTGTGAAGCCCAAGCCAATCTCAGTCTGACAGTGGAAGAGCGTAGTGAGCTGCAAGGTCCCGATGGGCAAGAGGCCTGTTTGGAGGAGAGAACGCCATATCCTTACTTTCCTCCTGAGGCTTAGTTTACAGCTCTGTCTCCATTCCTTGGTAGAGTTCATAAAACCAAGTCCACAACCCTTTTTTTTTTTTTTTTTTTACACACAGAGCAGGGATATTTCTTTTCCTAATAAGAAAATATAGAAATGAAATATAATTCCCTCAAGCCAGAAGACAGTGAGATAAAGTTTCACATACTTTTAAATGGTCACTCAGAAATCATCAAACGATATTATCAAAAAGAAAAGACAGGTCCTCTGGATTAGATTAGCCAAAAAATCAAAAGTCCCCGGGAAGGCTTCAGAAGCTGTGCATCAATGCAGATTCCTTTCAACAGTTATTTCTGTGGTGCTCAATAGGCTGTAGGGGCTCACGCTCCAGCATGAGTGACAGTGGCCAGCCAGCAAACACTCTGCTGTCCTTTATGTGTTTACGTGGCACTGTCCACGCCATTGGCGATACAAAGATAACTGAGACACAAACCTTGCCTCCACAGTGCTTATAATCCCAAAGAGACAGATAAGTATATGCTACAATGCCAACACCATGGCAAGTGCAGCAGAAACCCAAGGTAGCTGTGACTGAACTCTGTCTAGAGAGGCCAGGGTGTCCAAGAAGACTTCACTTTTGCTCAGTGTGTTACAAGATGAACGGTTTACCACACTGCTGGAAGAGAGGACACTGCAAATGAAGACCGGTATGGACAGAAGCAATGGAGGGGTAACGCTGTTGATAAGTCAAGTTTTAAATAAAAGCTGAGGATGGAGGAAACTGTGTTTGGATTAACATGATGTAAAAGACTGAGATAAGCTTGCCTCCCAAGCAGGAATGAGGAAGAGATCCCTGAAACATGGAAATAAAGAAGTCAATTATCTCATGTGTATTTCTGGGGGGATGGGAGGAGTGTAAGTGCCAAACTCCCCAACCACTTTCTCTAAAATTCCTCTGTAATGTGGTCACAAGGATTGGCTCCCAATTATCAAGCTGTCTAGTTATCAAGACTCACCATGAAGGTGAGTTAAACATGGCTTGAAGCTTAGGCCACGTTGGGTTGGATGGGTAAGAAAGGGTTACGAACAGGACAGGAGGCTGAACAGACAAATTGAGATCAGACTATGAAGAACTGAGTACCATAGTAGAGTAAGACTTTATTCTTAGAATAATAGGATAAAATAGACTTCTAAGAAAAAAAAATTAACATTTCTTGGTCTCAGTTTCCATGTCTGTAAAGCTGAATGGACTAGATTATTTCCAAAATTCTGCCCTGCAAATAAATGAACCCCCCCATGTTCTACTCCTGTCTCCTATGAGCCTCTAATCCTGTCTCAAATTCATTCTTCACAATTTTTTGCCCTATAATTTTCCTGCTCACCTTTAAGTCAGTGCCATCAATTGAAATATAAATGACAATGTATTTTCTTTTTTTTTTGAAACGGAATCTCACTCTATTGCCAGCCTGCAGCGCAGTGGTGCGATCTCAGCTCACTGCAACCGCTGCCTCCTGGGTTCATCAACTGATTCTCCTGCCTCAGCCTCCCAAGTACACGCACACACCACCACACCTAGCTAATTTTTGTATTTTTAGTAAAGATGGGGTTTCACCATGTTGGTCAGGATGGTCTCGATCTCTTGACCTCGTGAAATGCCTGCCTCAGCCTCCCAGAAAATGTATCTTCTTATGCCTGGTGACACGCTTTGGCTCTATGTCCCCACCTAAATCTCACGTTGAACTATAATTCCCAATGTTGGGGGAGGGACCTGGTGTGAGGTGACCGTATTATGGAAGCAGATTTCCCCCATGCTGTTCTCATGGTAGTGAGTTCTCATGAGATATAATTGTTTAAATATGTATGGCACTTCCCTCCTCGCTCTCTTTCTCTCCTGCCACCACGTGAAGAAGATGCTTGCTTCCCCTTAACCTTCTGCCATGATTGTAAGTTTCCTGAGGCTTCCCAATCATGCTTCCTGTTAAGCCTGTGGAACTGTGAGTCAATCAAACCTCTTTTCTTCATAAATTACCCAGTCTCATGTAGTTCTTTATAGCAGTGTGAGAATGAAATGATACATCTGGTAAATAGTAAATGCAGAAAAATTTAAAAACTCCATTAGTGTTTGACGGTCATTCACATGAGTCTTGCTAATTTTCTAAATTTAGAGTCTCATAATGCAGGATTGGAATAGACTGTAAAATGCCTTATTTGCCTATGATCCTTTTAAAGGAAGAGAGGCATTCATTGAAAGAGAAAAAGCAGGTATGACATACCAAGAGATTCTCTGGTTTGATGTCTCTGTGCACGATGCTGAGGCCATGGAGATACCTCAGGGCATTGGCTAAGTTGTACACCATGGCACTGCCATCTCTCTCCGTGTACTTAGTTGATGAAGTAATTGCATCAAAGAGATCTCCACCCTAAAGGATACAAAAAAGAACATATCAAAGCATCAACACTGCAATCCTCTGAAGGTAAGAAAGATGGCTCATTGGCATGGAGTAGAAAATGACACAAGTGCCACTAAAATCAATTATTATAAATAATGAAAGTTATGAGGTAGCAATACACTTTTCTGATTAGATGCATCAAGGATACTGTAAATTGTGGAACTAGGCACTAAGAAAATCTCTCTAGCCTCTTACTTTGACCAATTCCATCACCAGAAAGAGCTCAGTTGCTGTTTCCATCTCCTCGACCAGCATAATGATATTGGGATGTTTCACTCGGCGCAGTATTGACACTTCATTCTCAATCAGGTGTTCCTGCCAAATGAATGGTATAGGAAGGAGGATCAGAAATCAAAGAACCCTCTGCTCTCTCTCTCTAAGGCCTGGAGGACAATAGAACAAACACAGCCTGTGGATCTGATGCCAAAGCAAGCACCTCTCTTGGCACAAAGGCAACTAAACTTGTCCTAATTCATTCCAGTAGGGACAAGATAGGTCAGTGTGAGCATCTTATTGACATTACCAAAAAGATACAAACTCCTAAACATCCCCTGAAAGGCTCTATGGTGCTTCTGTGGCACATAAAACATACTGTCTTCTTGCTCTTCGTTATTTCTAAGACCTTAAGAGGTTGTGATGCTACGAAAGCTTCAGCACACAGCTCTGTGCTTTGTAATTCAGCCAGAACCACTTTTTGATTTCAGTATACACTCACAAATAAAGACCAGGCATATAAGAAAGCTTGGCATGCTTACGGCATATAACTTCTGGCATTAGGCATATTTAGTTTTTAAACTGTTACTAACATGAATTTGAATTTCGTGCTGAAATTCATGAAAAAAAGAACTTTCTTTCTCTATGACTGGATGTGAAACCATTCACCAGATGGATGTTCCTTAACGTCTTGTATTTGAGAAATCTGAAAACATACAGTACCATGGGGACCACTATTCTCATTTTAACTCTCATCACTTCTCTGAAAACACCACCTGATTATCAATCCTGGTGAGTAATGCAGTTGGGATCAGCACTGTGGCAAAATGTTTACTTACAGAATTAAAGAATTATTCTTAATACTTCAACCCATGAATCATGAACAATGACTGCTCTGTTTTAAATGAGACATTAAAACTTCTCAACATGTGTTCATGTATTTTTACACATGGATGCATGAAGATACGAGCCACCTCATCCTTTTGGACAAGAACTGAAAATAGAAATTATAACAAATGAATAAATAACATGCAGAGAAAAATCTGTTTCAAGCTCCTGCACATGGTGGGTTATGTTTCTTGAGCACTGAATGCATGGTGCTTGTCCAAGCAGTCACTCAATAAATGTTGGTGAGTGACAGTGCAAATGGTAAACAGAAGTATGGGAAAGAAAGAAACCAACATTTACTAGGAATGTAGTCACTGTTTGTTAGCAGCTGTGTAAAGTACTTGTGTAATATTTGAACACTTTATGCTTAGAAACAGTCACTGGAGGTTGACTGTAAACTAGGTTTCTGAATCCAAGCCCATCATTCTCATACACACATTATCTCCTTCCAAAGGGGAAGAATTCAATGAATGCCAAGCTGGAATTTTTCAAAATGAAAATTATAGCTGTAAGTTGAAAACATTTAATTCCTTGAAAAGAGCAAGCAGCACCACCACACTGACTTGGGGGTTAAGAATCACACCAGGCTTTGTGTGAGAAGGAGAATCTACGCTTCTTTTAATGAACAGGGTGAGGAAGTCTTTGACTGGCTTATGGCTCAACAAACGCTTCCAAATCTGAAGAATGGTGGTTCTTGGACCCCAATAAACCACAGCTGGGAAGCCAAGAACAGGGTGTCCTACCTGTCTCCAAGGCCCATCTGTCTAAGTTACAGAGCAGCAGACAGAGCTCCAGTTCCTCGCTTGGGAAGCAGCTATATAGCCAGCCCCCCGTGGTCACAAAGACAAAGAAAAGACTTGGCAAACCCTCTACATTGATTCACATAGTGAAGCTCTTGGATCATCTGGACCAGGCATATCCTTAATCATACTTAAAAGCAGGGCTAGATACACTTTTGTGAACATGTACAAGCAAGCACACAGATTTATTTCACTCCATGTGAAGCAAAGACAACAGTTGCTACTACCACTGTCATTAAATAGGCTTTTATTTTAAAGCTAAATGGGTCTATCACTTCAATTCTCCTCCTTGCTCCTCATTTTTTCCAAAAATTGGAAGAGTCTATATGTTCACCTCTCCTTGGGGGCTGTGTGTGTGATGCTAATTTAGTGATATTTGTAAGATAATCCCCATCACCAGTAACCCAAGAACCTCTCTCAAATTGAAGATGTCTAGCACATAAGGAGACTACAACTCCCAAAAGTTGTTACCTTTTTCAATAAAAGGCACAACAGAAGGTCTTCTGGGATATATTGTGGAACTTCTCCTAAGGACCACTAGCAGTGTTACCTTTCAAATACTGCAGCAGCATTGCCTCCGCCATCATTTATTAGCCCACTGAATTCTACTTGACAATGGCTGGTATTCTAAGCACAGAGTGAATGTTTTAACACATGGGAGCTGTTAGCCTTTATTCCTCAACCTCTTGTTGTCTGTATAAAATTGTCTACAAAGGAACAATCCACTTTCAAAACTAACCATCATCAGAAACAAAATAAAAGTACTGCATACAAAATTTTTGCAAACATTATCTTCCTGTTTCTTGTACAACCTATATGAAGAAAGTTCCAGATAAAGAAAACTACGGCTGGAATGGTGGCTCATGCCTATAATCCCAGCACTTTGGGAGGCTGAGGTGGGAGGATTCCTTGAGCCCAGGAATTCAAGACCAGCCCTGGCAACATAGCAAGACTCCACTTCTACAAAAATGAAAAATTAGCTGAGTCTGTTTCCTTCTCTGTAAAACTGGTGCATCTGTTTTGCAAGTCATTAAAGGTAACGTGCAAAGTTCCTACATATCTAAGCCTGGATTAAATAATACAGTGTAACAAATAGCAGATATTACTTTCAGCATTAATTTTCTGTATACAGCAGAGGTGACCAATACTCCAAAAACAGTGACTGAATACCACCCCCTCAAATTAACAAAAATTCTCTATAGAATTTTTTCCTAAAAATAAAATCTAATGGGAAAAATCAACCTATCTGCAACTAATCAAGTTTCCAAATTATAATTTTATATAGCCTTAATGTAGAAATAGTTGTTCAGATAAGCAAAATGTAAAAGTGGAAAAACTATTTGATCATGCATTATAAAAATAGAATGACATTCAAAGACTAGAAAAAATAAGATCCAAATGTGAGAATGGACTTATCCATTTGCCTCAGCACTTAGTATACCCGACTACATTTTTTTTTTCATAAAAAGACCTTTTTTCTTCCAACCATGGAAACGGCTGTTTAAATTTTAATCAGGTAAAACATATCCTTACCACAGCACCTTTTTTTTTACTGTTTTGAAAAAAAATTTAATATAGTTGTATAGAATCTGGCTCACCAAATTATGACACATTCTGCTTAAATCACACACGTAAAGCAGAATACTTATACATATGGGGAAAAGGATATTAAAGGCAAAAAACATTAGTAATATTGCTAGAAGAACAAGTAAAACCACATCAAATTATTTAAAGAAAATTAAGGAAAAGAAAACCTTACTTACTCAAAGGAAAAAGGTCGTTTTGCATAGTCTATGCTTCATTAACTATCACAGTGTAGTTAAAAAAAAACAGTAGATGACAAATTTGCCCCTGGATTTTCCATTCTGCATTCTGAGAAGATTTTTCTAAAACATTTGAGCATAATATTTTCTGTTTTCTGTTAAAAATACACTATTTTGTAGAAGTCCAATGAAGACTAGTTTAGGCATTCCATAACTATAAAATGACAACTGTAAGATCAAATCCTGCTAATTATAAATTCTAAACTCCTCTGGCATATTCATAATGTTAGCAGTTAACATGTGTTGCATTTTTATTCTATACTAGCACTTCTCCGTTTTCCATGGCTTAATTCAATCAATTCCCCCAATAACCTTACGTTCTAGGTGTCAATAATAACCACAGTTTAAAGGAAGAAATAGAGGGGTTAAATAGATTTTCCAAGAAGAGGCAGAGCCAGGAATACACTTTATAGAATCTGGCTCTAGAGTAGCAGTGTCCAGCAGAAATAGACACCATGATCCATATATGTAATTCTAACCAAGAGCCACATTAAAAAGTAGGTTTTTAAAATTATAACTGAATATATCCAAATATTTTCATTTCAACGTGATCAAATACAAAGATATTAATGAGGTATTTCACATTCTTTTTTTTAGTACTAAGTCTTCAAAATCTGGTGTGCATTTTACACTTAATAGCTTATTTCAATCCAGACTGGCTACACTGAAGTGCTGTGTAGCTGTATGTGGCTGGTAGGTCTGGTGTTGAATGACGCAGTTCTACAGCTTGTTCTCTTAATTGATATGCTACCAGAAAGGAATCTAAAAAGGTCTTTGTCATTGTTGCTATATTTATTTTTTTAAACACAATTAAAGTATCAGTAACTGCAGCAGCAGTTTGTTCAGCAAACACCCTTGGAACATAGAGATGAGTCTCCCTTATGAGCAAAGGGCAGATTTGTTTCCTGACCAGGATAATGAAAACAAAATTCTCCTCTGAGGCAAAGATTGGGCAGGACTGCTAGCATCTCCTCATAAGATTGAGGGTTTCCTAAGCTCAGAGTTCCCCAGCTATGACATAAACCCAGTTTGTAAATCATCCAACAGGGTCCCTCTGCGTCACTGCCATGGGACTTGGGAGTTAGGGGAAACCAATGCAAACATGAAGCTTATGCTACCTGCTGTGTCATGAGTAACAAAGTCTTTTGTCTGACTCAGAAATCTTGTGTTCTGCTAGCCTATATGAAGCTGGAAGGCTTTGTTAGCTTGCAAGTAAAGTCCAAGGTCCCTCACAGTTCTTGACACACCTTTTGAGTATTGTTGGGTGTTAAAACAGGTATCTCCCAGAGAAAAGAATCTATATTTTCTAGTTAGGACCAACTTCAAATCAATTTACTGTTTTAGGATTAAAGTTTCTGAAAAATAGCGGGAATAAACGGCTTGACTGTTTTTCCCGCAATTATTGGTGTCTACTCCTGCTGTGATGGTCAAGTCCTCACTTAAATTCCCTCATCACAGTAAACATCTCACCAAGTTAATCTAGCTTCTTTTACAAAGGAGTTATGCATACTATACCTTTCCACAACATTTGGCTTTGTCTATAATCTTTAGGGCAAACTCCTTTCCAGTGGACCTATGGAATAATCAGAGGAAGACCATTGAAAAACATAAATCAGATACCATCATTCCTGTTTTCTTTTTTTTGTTTCTTCACTTTAAATTTTTGTTTTTTTGCAGAGACAAGGTCTCACTATGTTGTCCAGGTTTGTCTTAAATTTCTGGACTGAGTTGATCCTCCCATCTCAGCCTCCCTAAGTGTTGGGAATATAGGCATGAGCCACCACACCTGGCCCCTTCCTGTTTTCTTCTATAGCTCAGCCCCAGGAAGGAAAAACTTGGCTCTTCGTCTGTGCATCAAAGAAAATATCTACTGGAGTCAGGGGAGAAAGGTACCCAAAAAATTAAAAACAAAAACAAAGCCGTACTGTATATTAATTAAATATCTTTTCATAAATATTAACTGTAATATTAAGTAACTCATATTTAAAGTATTTCAATTCTGTTACATCAGGGAGAGGCAAGAAATAGTTTTTCTATATGTAAATCTCAAAATAGTTCTCTTAGAAGAGAGAACAAAGTTAAAAATAAAAACAGAAAATTTTATTATCAATATATTTTTACATTAGCCCATTAACCACATTAGCCCATAATTCAAAAATGAAAAGTCCTTTGACTTTCATTATTTCTCAGCCAAAACTTCAGCTAGGATTTGATCTGGTACCATGTTAGTCACACCTTTAAATGTTCTTTTCTGGCACTAGAGAGATCATTTACATGGATATAAAAACCTTGAATTTAACTAATTAATTTATTTATTTATTATTTTAAGACAGAATCTCACTCTGTCACCCAGGCTGGAGCATAATGGCATGATCTCAGCTCACTGCAACCTCTACCTCCTGGGTTCAAGTGATTCTCCTGCCTCAGCCTCCCGAGTAGCTGGGATTACAGGTGCCCGCCACCGTGCCCGGCTAATTTTTGTATTTTTAGTAGAGACGAGGTTTCACCATGTTGACCAGGCTGGTCTTGAACTCCTGCCCTCAGGGGATCCACTTGCCTTGGCCTCCCGAAGTGCTGAGATTGTAGGCATGAGCCACCGTGCCCAGCCATTATTTAATTTTTAATCACCTTTAAAATAATTTTATTTGAATATGCCAAAAATGTCTTTTAGTATAGGAAAACCATTCAAGGCCAGGCATGGTGGCTTACAACTGTAATCCCAGAACTTTGGAAGGTTGAGACAGGTGAATCACTTGAGGTCAGGAGTTCGAAACCAGCCTGGCCAACATGGTGCAACCCCATCTCTACTAAAAATGCAAAAATTAGCCAGGCACAGTGGTGGGCACCTGTAATCCTGGCTGCTCGGGAGGCTGAGGCAGTAGAATCACTTGAACCCAGGAGGCAGAGGTTGCAGTGAGCCAAGATTGAGCCACTGCAAATGCATTCTAAGCCGGGCAACAGAGAGAGACTCCGTCTCAAAAAAAAAAAAGAAAAGAAAAGCCATTCAACGAAGAATGCCACAGTACTCGCAGAATACACTCCTTCCCTCAAGTGCAGCTGCATCTGCCAGGTGGTCATAGGACACACCGACGAGGCCTGGCTTGGAAGAGTCACTTGTTCTTAAATTGTTCTCCCTACGGCATAAACCAAATCCTGCCTCAGATTTCTAACTAGTCTTTAGAAGTCATACTTTAGACGCTTAATTTGTTACTTAGGGGGCAGTCTGTGTATAAGCACTGGGTAAAAGGACTTAGAGAACAAGGAGTTACCTTGTGTACCAATATAAGGAGCAGTAAAGCTTCACTGGAGATGTAACAAAATGGAAAAATTGTAGTTACCAAAACTTTATGGAAAAATCTACAAAAATGATTTTAAAAATTATCGCTTAGAATGGGTAGGAGAGCAGCCTATTAACACCAAGGCTCTAATTTGAACCAACACTCTAATCTGAGTCTTTTCTGGTTTGAATATTGTTCACAAAAAATCTGGAATAGGCAAAAAAAGGCTAATTGTGATTTTCTTTTTTGAGACAGAGTCTTGCTCTCTCTCTCGCCCAGGCTGGAGTGCAATGGCACGATCTTGGCTCACTGCAACCTCCGCCTCCCAGCTTCAAGTGATTCTCGTGCCTCCACCTCCCTAGTAGCTGGGACTCCAGGCATGTGCCACCACACCTGGCTAATTTTTTTCTTGTTGTTGTTGAGACGGGTTTTCACCATGTTGGCCAGGCTTATCTTGAACTCTTGGCCTTATGTAATCCATGTAATCCACACACCTCAGCCTCCCAAAATGCTGGGATTACAGGTGTGAGCCACCAGACCCCGCCTGATTGTGATCTTACAGCATCAGAGCTCATATATCCCGAACTACTGGCATATTCAGTTAAGTATTAACTAAGAGGGAGGATTACTGTAAGAATTAAGTGATTTATTATAAGTACACACTGAGAACAATGCCTGGCACAGGTAAATATAGATGTTCTTAAAAACGATTTATTCTTCCCATTCCTCTCTGGCTCTTGGATGAGACTTGATATACATTTCAGTCCAAAAGCACATAAGACAGTTTTCTTTTTTTTTTTTTTTTTGAAAGAAAAAGAAAAGAAAGAGTGAAAGAAAGAATAAAAAAGAATGTAAGAGAGAAAGAAAGAAGAAGAGAAAGAGGGAGAGAGAACGGGATTCTTGTTCTAATGCCCAGGCTAAAATGCAGTCTAAAAATGGGTATTAAAAATCTCTTTTATGTCAATAATTGCGCTTAACAACGGAGACAGGAAGGAAGAAGGGATGAAAATAACAAACAAGCAGCCAACCAATATTTTATTTAAACCTGTGAAATGCTATGCAATTGCTGAGGAGTGATTTACTTCCAATTATGTGGTCACTTTTCAAATAGGTGTAATGTGATACTGAGAAAAATGTATGTTTTGT
>CAUYLG010037439.1:0-11170 GCA_963573385.1 Cacajao melanocephalus
TCACATACGAAAATGTGGAGCGATGGCTGAAAGAACTGAGAGATCATGCTGATAGTAACATTGTCATCATGCTTGTGGGCAATAAGAGTGATCTGCGTCACCTCAGGGCAGTTCCTACAGATGAAGCAAGAGCTTTTGCAGGTTAGTGATAGGAATTCCATGATATTTCTTACCATTGTGTCTTGTGGTTTTGTGATACCTTTCCAGTGAGAGTACTAGGTTATAATAGTTTCAGGAAGGTAAGCATGAATGTTTAGCAATAATTGTTTTGAAAGTTTGCGATGACTGTATAGCTTTTTTGCTGTGAGTCATTAAAGTACGAATATTTTGCTGCCAAAACAATGAGCATAAACATGGTATTTCCTGTCTCTTTTTCTATTATGTTCCTGTGTTTACAAAGTGGGAGTGAAAGGTAGAGGCTCAGGGAGTGTCAGGGACCAGCAGGGTTGCAGCTGCTTAGGAGCTGTAACTTTTTGGCTTCATAAGAATTCACATGTCTTTTGCCCCTGTTCTGGTAGGGACAGCGTGCCAGGAGACAACGTTGTGCATTTGTGCCTAAGTGAAAGTCTTACCTTTGCACTGGTACTTACGCTATGAATAACTTTCTATAACAGTTTTTAAATTTCCCATGCAAGAATAGCTTTATTGTAAATAATATGGCTACAACATTCTGACTGAATACTGTAGCTAATGTGGTTGGTGGAGAGGATAGCAAGAGGTGGAAATAGCTGGGTATTTGATAAATTTTTACCACATTTTAGGTGATGTCATTCATTGCTAGTGAGCAGTAGTATTTAGATCTAACAAGTATTTATTTTAATTAAGACACCAATGACAGTTTCTCACTTTTGTTTTGTTTTGTGTTTTTTGAGAGCCAGGATCTCATTCTGTCACCTAGGCTAGAGTACAGTGGCACAATCAAGGCTTACTTCAGCCTTGACATCCTGGGCTCAAGTGATCTTCCACCTCAGCCTCCCAAGTAGCTGGGACTATGAGTGTGTGCCACTACACTCAGCTAATTGTTCTGTATTTTTTGTAGAGATAGGTTTGTGCCTTGTTGCCCAAGCTGGTCTTGAACTCCTGGGCCCAAGCAGTCTGCCTGCCTTGGCCTGCCAAAGTGCTGGGATTATAGGAGTGAGCCACCATACCCAGCCCTCTCACTATTATTTTTAATCTATTAAAGTGTAAATATTAAAGTGTAAGTAGGGTTGGGCATGATGACTCATGCCTGTATTCTCAGCATTTTGGGAGACTGAGGCAGGAGAAACGCTTGAGGCCAGGAGTTCAAGACCAGGCTGGGCAACATAGTGAGACTTGCATCTCTATTTAAATAAAGAAGTAAATAAGAAAGTAAATAAATAAATAAAGTGTAAATAGAACGGTGCCCTTACTGTCCCAGAAGTTGAGACAGTAGATTTTAAAAAGTTCCATTATTTTTCCTTTTGAGGGCTTGCGTATATCCTATTCCTTGTTTTGTTTTTTTTTTTAATACAGTCCAGAGGCCTTTTATTTTTTTTTAACACCTGTTATGCCATGAATTCATAGGGAGTAGGTTCCAGCAGCTCAGGCTCCTTCCCATTGGTTCTCACAAAGTGTGCTTCTCTGGGTGGAGTAGGCTGGCGCTTCAGTTGAACCCAGGTACCTTCCTCTTTGGCTTCTTTCTTTTTCTGATCATTTGCCTTCACATGTTTTAGGAAGCTATCTCGGCTCTTAGAGTGTTTGATGTGCTCAATATGCACATTAGTTCTCTTGGCAAGAATCTTGCCCTTAACTTGTTTGTTTACAACAATGCCAACAGCATGCTGGGTAACATTGTAGACTCTTCCAGTTTTGCCATGATAGCATTTGTGGGGCATTCCTTTTTGAACAGTACCCATTCCCTTGATGTCTACAATATCACCTTTCTTATAGATTCACATATATGTGGCCAAAGGAACAACTCCATGTTTTCTAAAAGACCTAGAGAACATATATCGAGTGCCTCTCCTCTTTGCCTTTGTGTTCGTCATTTTGGCGAATTACTGGAAGATGGCGGTTCTGGCCGAAAGGACTATTCCTTGTTTTAAAACTTGACAGGACTGAATTTTTTTTTTTTGTCTTTTTTAAGACTGATATTTTTGTGTCTCCCCACAGAAAAGAATGGTTTATCATTCATTGAGACTTCTGCTCTAGACTCTACAAATGTAGAAGCTGCTTTTCAGACAATTTTAACAGGTAAGACTTGTATTTTCAGATTATACCAGTAGGAACTGGAAGTTTTTGGAATGTAATTTAAACAAACTAATCAGTAACTGAACTATGTGTTAGCTGAAAATGATGATCATTTGAGAGCTACTCTAGCAAAAGCTGTTTAGAGTTCAAAATTACAACCCTTGCTCATTGAGCTTCAGTTGTCCTAATTCATCTGATTTATAGTGGGAAAAATATTTTGAACATAATTCATTCACTTCTGTTATTGCTTCAGTCCAAATATTCCATTCTTCGTGGTCACAAACATAAAGTCATGTTTAAATGTACTTTTATAAGGTATGTATTGAGATCTCAGTTATGGAAAGTTATAAATGCCCTTTTGAAATTCAGTAAAGAAAAAGCTAGGGAAAAAACATTTTTAAAAATCATAGAGACAAAATTCTCTCATGATGTATTATAGAAGAAAGGTATCACTTCCCTCTTCTGTATTGTATCATGGGAGATAATTGGTAGATAAAATCAGCCAATGATTATTACATACAGAAAAGTTTAAAAAAGTAGTGGGAAAGAGATAGAATTCATGCTGTTTTGGAATGTGAATGACCAGGTCAGCCTCTGAGATAAGAAGTGTTCACTCATATTTATTCTGACACTATTAGAATAACCAGATTATTAGTAAGATTAGTCTCAATCTTCTAGTGAGTACTTTGATGGGTTGTTTTTAAATACTTTAAAATTGTATATTTTAAGAATTCATGATTTAGAATGTGGTCATAATATATAGTACAGTTTTACATGGCCTTGTTCTAAAAAGTCTATATGGAGATATGGTTAAATGAATTTCCAATTATAATGTAACAAGTTTTGATTTATTGTTTGTATGCAGCCCCTATATTAGAGACTAACAGATTTTAACTTTAACATATTATCTTCTTTTACTGTAAAAATGTGAGAGTAAAGTCAAGGAGCTAAGATTTGGAAGCCTGACTTGGGTTCTCGTCCTGGCTCCTCCACTTATTAATTGTGTAATCTTAGGCAAGTTACCTAACCCTTTTAGGCCTTAATTTCTCTATCTGTAAAATTCATACATATTTTGAGGAGTTTGTTAATTCCTTTTTGAGAAAAGGCTTATATTTATAAAATCTTGTGATAGGATTTGACTTTACTGTTGGGACTTAAAGGTTTTTTTGTCTCAGTAACCCTCATCAAAGAATGATCTGTTACTGCCCTAGACTCCAAAAATGAGTACCTGTACTCATTTTGAATACTTGTAAAGTACTTACCTATCCCTGTTATATAGAGAACATCTGGTAAATTAGTAGCTAAATAGCAATTAAGGGATGAGAAAATTGGTGATTTATGGACCTATTTTGTTGTTTTCTGTTATGGAAGAATAGTGTCTTTGGAATATAGTAGCTTTCCTTTAGAAGGTTCTCTGTCAAGTTTCACTGCAGATTGTTTCAAGCAAGCAAGATTTGATTAAATTTGCAGTATGTCTGCAAGTCCTTGTTTTCTTTATAGCCATTTGTATGGATTTCATTGAGTTAACATGTAGAGTACTAGATTGAGACCCAGGAGTTGTAGAACATTACATTTTTATCACTTTGCTCCTACTCCTTGTTTAACTAAAATCGCTGAACCTCCCTGTTCCTCAGAAAGATCTGTGAGCCTTTTAAGGCCTCAGAAAAATCTCATCTGAAAAAACTTTTTAGTCAGTCCTCATTGTTGGGATATTTTTAATGTTCCATCAGATCTCCTCTGCTGTAATTCTGGCCCATTTATTCTGATATTAAGTGAAGATGAGCCCAAGTCTTCCATCTGCAGTTAATTATCATATGCGTCATTTTGTAACACTGAACTTCTGATCCATTCAAACATGAACTAGTCAGTACTTAAAATTGAGCCATTTTGTCTTTAAAGATGACAGTGGGCACGGTGATGCATGCCTGTAATCCCAGCACTTAGGGAGGCTGAGGCAGGTAGATTGCTTGAGCTCAAACATCCTAACACCTGTAGAACAACACAG
Source organism: Cacajao melanocephalus (assembly GCA_963573385.1). Lineage (NCBI taxonomy): Eukaryota > Metazoa > Chordata > Mammalia > Primates > Pitheciidae > Cacajao > Cacajao melanocephalus. The sequence continues at coordinate 4,217 of CAUYLG010037439.1, forward strand.
ATGTCTGCTGTCACATGCAGTGATCTCAAAATTTTAAGACCAGCCTGGGCAACATGGTGAAACCCTGTCTCTACAAAAAAACACAAAAAATTAGCTGGATGTGGTAGTGTGTGTGCCTGTAGTCCCAGCTGAGGTGGGAGGATTGCTTGAGCCTGGGAGGTTTAGGCTGCAGTGAGCTGAGATTATGCCACTACACTCCAGCCTGGGGGACAGAATCAGACCCTGTCTCAAAAAAAAAAAAAAAAAAAAAAAAAGGATGAACATATGTTTATTTTTCTTAAAATTTACACTAGATTGAACTTTTGTTACTGCTTAATTGTTGCTTGAAAGCAAAGAAGAGTTTAGTTTCACTTGCTACCACTTTCCTTTCTATATTCACTATTTCTTCAGCTTCCTGTTGGTCTGTTGGATCAGAGATCACTGCATGTGGCAGCAGCCATCTGTGTTCTTCTGCAGGAGTTAGGATGTTTGTTCTAAACTTTTTTCCCCTTACATGCCAGGGGAAGTATTAATGCATAGAGAAAACGGTAAAGAGATCAGTAACTTCATTGCACTTGATTCTACCTTAAATGTTAACAGTCTTAAGGGAGTATTTACATTGTATTTTGATATTGCTGAAAGAAAAAATAGCTTTAAATTTTTTAAAAGTTGAAATGGGGTCTTACTGGGATGTTGCCCAGTCTGGTCTTGAACTACTAAGCTCAAGCCATCTGCCTGCCTTGGCCTCCCAAAGTGCTGGGATTATAGGCATGAGCCACCATGCCTGGCCAAAAATTTTAAGTTGTAAAATTATTATTGGAAAATTTACATTATTACTTCAGAGTTAATTGTTTTGTCTGTTTTAGTGTAGACCCATGGCATTCCTGACACCCATGAATTTGAAAGTCACTCCCTGAGATTATTTTGCTGATGGTATTTTTTTTTTTTTTTTTTGAGATGAAGCTTTGCTCTTGTTGGCTGGAGTGCAATGGTGTGATCTCGGCTCACTGCAACCTCCGCCTCCCAGTCTGAAGCGATTCTCCTGCCTTGGCCTCCTGAGTAGCTGGGCTTACAGACTCCTGCTGCCATGTCCAGCTAATTTTTTGTATTACTAGAGACGAGATTTTACCATGTTGACCATGGCTGGTCTTGAACTCCTAACCTCACGTGGTCCACCCGCCTTGGCCTCCCAAAGTGCTAGGATTACAGGCATGAGCCACCATGCCCGGCCGCTGATGGTATTTTTTTAGAGGTAGTTTACTAGTATGAGAGTGAGACTGGTAGATTGCTTAGCGTCTGAATTTCAGTGCAGCTTTTTCTTTTCTCCTTAAGTTCACTAAAGGGTATTATTAATGCATACCTTTTACTTTTTTAATTTTGCATCTTGACAGTTTCAGATTTAAAGAGGTTGAAATAATAGTATAAAGAATATGCAAATAGCGTTCACCCATATTCCTCAAATGTTAATATTTTACCACATCTACTTTATCTTTTTCTTTCTCTTCTCTCTAAATATATATATATTTTTTTCTGCACCATGTGAGATTAAGTGGTAGACATGATGCCTCTCATCTTTGAGTACTTTTCAGTGTATATTTTGTAAAAACAAGGACAATCTCTTTTATAGCCATAGTATAATTATCAAAATCAGAGAGATAATAGTGCCACATCAGTGTTTAATTACAGACCTTATTCAGATTTTCCCAGTTGTTCTAATAATTCCCTTATTAGCCAAAGAAAGCTCAAGATCAGATCATGCATTTCATTCAGCGGTCATATCTCTTTAGTTTCCTCTAATCTCGAACAGTTCCTCAATCTTTTATTTATTGACCTTGACATTTTTGAAGGGTACAATCCAGTTATTTTGTTGTGTACCTCAGTTTGGGTTTATCTGATATTTCCTCATGATTAAACTCAGGTTATACACTTTTCACTGAAACCACAGAAGTGTTCTCAGGGCACCATATTAGGAGGTTTGTGATAATGGGGTGTCTTATTAATTACTAGTGATGTTAACTTTGACTACTTGGTTAAGGTGATGTCTGCTAGGTTTCTCCACGTAATTAATATGTCCAGGATATCTTTTTAGTATGAAGACTAAATTCTTTTTTTTTTAATCCCGAGTCGTGCTCTGTCAACCCAGGCTGGACTGCAGTGGTGCGATCTTGGCTCACTGCAACTTCTGCCTCCCAGATTCAAGCAATTCTTCTGTCTCAGCCACCCTCCCCGCCCAGTAGCTGGGAGCATAGGCCTGAGTCACAATGCCCTGCTGATTTTGTATCTTAAGTAGAGATGGCTTTTCACCATGTTGGCCAGGCTGGTCTCTAACTCCTGACCTCACGTGATCTGCCTGCCTCAGCCTCCCAAAGTGCTGAGATTACAGGCGAGAGCCACCGAGCCTGTCCTTATTCTAGTTTTGGTATGTCAGAAACTTTACATGACAAAAAGTTAAAGAAAAAGAGATGTATTAACTGAATTAGTACATTTCTTCCAAATTAAGAAATAGTTTCTCGGAGGTTGAAAAACGGTAAGCTGTAGTCAACTGAATATGTAAACTAACAAAAACAAACAGCAACTGTTTCTTATACTCTTTTGGGGGAGGAGGGAAGTGGCTAAAATTTATGTGTGAGAAGGTTGACAGTGGTTCAGATGTGAAGAGGCATTAAGGAAAAACAACTAGGGTACAATAAAGACAGGCTACTAAAATTAAAAAGGGATATGAAATCTTTATTTAGATACCTTTCAGTGGAAAAGGATGGGATGGGAGTGTGCCAGGGGTAAAGAAAAGGATTTACCTTCAGTCATTCAATCAGATGAGTGGCTAAGGAATACAGATAATTATCTTTAAGCTTTCTTTCTAATCTCAAACTGGGAGACTCTTCTTTTTCAAGTGTAAATTGTGTGTGTAAATTAAGATGAAATATGTGAGCCACTGTAAGTTTTAACTTCTTTATAAATTGTTTTGAAAATTAGGGGAACCAAAACAAAAAAAAATTAATGTTCTTACATAAAAAACAAATATACATAATACTGGAAGAGACGGAAAAGCAGACTTCTCAAAGAACATAGAGAAGTAAATAATTAAAGAGATCTCATTATAAAGCAAGAAATTTGAGCAATGTTGGTGTCTACAAATACAGCATACTGTTTTATAGAAATGGATTACTGCTGCATTTATTCCAATTACCAAAAAGGAGGATGTCTGCTAATAAAAATGCCACCAAAGCGATAAAGAGTGATTGGCTTTAAGAGGTTCCTGAAGTAATTTACATACAGAGTCTCTTGTGGCTGGGCCGTGTTATTAAAAAAAAACCCCAAAACAGATAAGAATGTAGGAAGCAGGTAACTTCTAGCTATCTGATTAGAGAAGGTTATTTCATTGGGAGTTTTGTGGGGGAGGGGGGTAGGAACTTGCTAAACTAGATCTATTTCCTTCTTTCGAAGGCGTGTTCTCCTTTAGAACCAAATGAGTTCTCCTCTCCACCCCTGCCTTTTTTTGGGAGAGGGAGTCTCACTCTGTTGCCCAGGCTGGAGTGCAGCAGTGTGATCTCGGCTCACTGTGACCTTCTTCACTGTGACCTTTGCCTCCTGGGTTCAAGCAGTTCTCTTGCCTCAGCCTCCTGAGTAGCTGGGACTATAGGCGCATGCCACCACATCCAGCAATTTTTTGTATTTTAGTATAGAAGGGGTTTCACCTTGTTTCCCAGGCTGGTCTCAAACCCTTGAGCTCAGGCAATCTGCCCACCTTGGCCTCCCAAAGTGTTAGGATTACAGGCGTGAGCTACAGCGCCTGGCCTTTTAAGAGGTACAAAGGATAGGTAAAAGGAAGAAAAATAATCATGCTTTATCAATCTTTTATCTTTTAGATTTCTCCTGTAGGAGATCTAAATTAAAGTAAAGTAGTAATATCAGATGGCTTTAAATATAATGAGGTAAGCTTTATTAGCTTTAGTTAGCTAAGTAAAAAGGACAGGCTGGCATGGTGGCTCACCCTTGTAATTCCAGCACTTTGGGAGGCCAGAGTGGGCAGATCACCTGAGGTCAGGAGTTCAAGACCAGCCTGGCCCACATGGGAAACGCTGTCTCTACTAAAAATACCAAAAAAAAAAAAAAAAAAAAAAATTAGCCGGGCGTGGTGGTGGGCACCTGTAATCTCAGCCACTTGGGAGGCTGAGGCTAGCGAATCGCTTGACCCAGGAGGTGGAGGTTGCAGTGACTGGAGATTGTGCCATTGCACTCCAGCCTGGGTGACGAGTGAAACTCCAGTCTCAAAAATAAATAAATAAGCAAAATAAAAATAAGAAAAGGACATATGCCTATTTCTACTGTAATGGAAGTGTGGATCCAGTTGCAAAGTAATTCTAAGGCAGTTAAATGCAACTGTTCCAAATTAGGTAACAAGAGTTAAAATTTTTCAGTCTCTCCAAAAATTGTGAAATCAGCAGAGGCCTAAGATATTCCATTACAGCCTACGTTGAACTTATCTGATCTCTTGAAACCCAGTTCACCATGTAAGTTTCTTTTTTATTGAGGCAAGGTCTCCCTCTGTCATCCAGGCTGGAGTATAGTGGCGCTATCACAGCATACTGCAGCCTCACCTCCTGGGCTCAAGTGATCCTCCCACCTCAGCCTCCCAAGTGGCTGGATCTCTAGGTGTGCCACCATGTCCAGCTAATTTTTAAACTTTTTGTAGACACAGGGTTTTGCCATGTTACCCGGGCTGGTCTCGAACTCCTGGGCTCAAAGGAATTCTCCCACACCAGCCTCCCAAAATGCTCTAGGATTATAGGTGTGAGTCCCTGAGCCTGACCCATGTAAGCTTCTTGAAGGTAAAAAAAAATACTCTCATTTAATAAACTGACATGTATTTAAAGTATTGCCACTTGCCAAGAACAAAGCTACAACTACACCTAATTAAAAGATTCTCACTACTCTAATAAAATTAATACCTGAAAACGTTAGCCCCACTTTAAAGAGTATATATGCTAGGTCAGTTAAAATAAATGGCGCCGTGGCTTATGCCTGTAATCCCAGCACTTCTTGAGGCCAAAGCGGGTGGATCACGAGGTCAAGAGATAGAGACCATCCTGGCCAACATGGTGAAACCTTGTCTTTACAAAAAATAACAAAAATTAGCTGGGTGTATAGCACAGGCCTGTAGTCCCAAGGTACTCTGGAGGCTGAGGCAGAAGAATCGCTTGAACCTGGGAAGCAGAGGTTACAGTGAGCCAAGATTGTGCCACTGCACTCCAGCCTGGCAACTGAGCGAGACTCTTGTTCCTTTCATTTTTTTTTTCTTTTTTCTTTATGGTCCCATTCTTTTCTAAGAGACTCTGTCTCAAAGAAACAAAAAAACAAACAGAAAACCCAAAAAACTTTCAACTACAGAATTAAGAATTTAGGCTGGGTGTGGTGGCTCATACCTGTAATTGCAGCACTTTGGGAGGCCCAGGCGTGCGGATCACCTGAGGTCGGGAGTTCAAGACCAGCCTGGCCAACGTGGTGAAACCCCATCTCTACTAAAAATACACAAATTAGCCAGACAGTGGTGGCGCATGCAACTGTAATCCCAGCTACTTGGGAAGTGGAGGCAGGAGAATCACTTGAACCTGGGAGGCGGAGGTTGCAGTGAGCCAAGATCACGCCACTGCATTCCAGCGGATGACAGAGCAAGACTGTCTCAAAAAGAAAAAAAAAAAACCAAAACGCAAAAGCAGAATAGTATCATGAAATCGCATGTAGCCATCAACAACCACCAGCTTATGACCAGTCTTTCTTCTATTACTTTGAAACAGATCCCAGCTATTACTTCATTTGTAGACATTTTGGGATGTATATCTAAAATATTAGAATGTAAACTAATAACAAAACTACTTAAAAATTGGCAATAAAAAAAAAGAAAAACATAAAAATTGGCAATAATTCCTTATGATCCTATTATCTAAGCAATATTAAAATTTCCTGTATCAGTTTTTTTCCAGTTCAAATTAGCATCTGAATAATATTCATTTATTGAAGGTGGTTGATATGTTCTCAGAGCAGTTTGAAAATATACGTCTTTCTCTTCTTTCTCTATAACTTTAAAAGATTTTCAAGTATTACAGAATGAATACAGTGGACACTATTGAATTTTCCTCTGGAATCATCAGTTGTTAACATTTTGCCACATTTTTTAATCTTTCTGTACGTATATACTTTTTCTCCCCTTATTCAGTCTTTGAAAGTAAATTGTAGACATTGTGGCACTTTGCTACTAGATACGCATTTTATCTCAAGAACAAGGTATTCTCAGTGGGCGTGGTAGTTTACGCCTGTAATCCCAGCACTTTGGGAGGCCGAGGTGGGTGGATCACATGAGGTCAGGAGTTTGAGACCAGCCTGGCCAACATGGTAAAACCCCGTCTCTACTAAAAATACAAATATTAGCCGGATGTGGTGGCACAGGCCTGTAGTCCCAGCTACTCGGGAGGCTGAGGCAGGAGAATCGCTTGAACCTGGGAGGCAGCCTCCGTTTATCTTGGCCTCCCAAAGTGCTGGGATTACAGGCGTGAGCTACCACATCCCAGCCTGGTTTACCTCTTTAAACAAAGATTTGACTGGGTGAACCTTTCCCTCTGAAATGGAAAAATCTTTGTTTCTTTTCTTACCCCAAGGGCAATTGTTAAAATAAGGGGTTGACTGTAATCAGTGGCTGTTTGAAAATAAAACTTTATGTATTCTCCGTTTAATTTCCTTATGGTGTTTGATGCAAGTGTATCTCCTACCTCTAGGTATCTTTTATCCTAACTGTTGATAGGTTTATTCACATTAAGTATTGTGGTTTCTTTCTTCCTTCAGAGATTTACCGCATTGTTTCTCAGAAGCAAATGTCCGACAGACGGGAAAATGACATGTCTCCAAGCAACAATGTGGTTCCTATTCATGTTCCACCAACCACTGAAAACAAGCCAAAGGTGCAGTGCTGTCAGAACATCT
>CAUYLG010037440.1:0-27005 GCA_963573385.1 Cacajao melanocephalus
GGCTCACCGCAACCTCCACCTCCTGGGTTCAAGCAATTCTCCTGCCTCAGCCTCCCGAGTAGCTGGGACTACAGGCGTGCGCCACCATGCCCAGCTAATTTTTGTATTTTTAGTAGAGACTGGGTTTCACTATGTTGACCAGGATGGTCTCGACCTTGTGATCCCCCGCCTCGGCCTCCCAAAGTGCTGGGATTATAGGTGTGAGCCACCGCGCCCGGCCTGTAGTATTGCATTTTCTTCAAGATCACTTCTTGAGATAATGGTCTTTATAGTTTTTCCTCTACATCAGTGTGTACCAAAGACAAAATGAAACACCTTCCTCTTTATGGGGAAAACCCTGGTTAACACCTCACAGTTTATCTTCCTGGGGTTTTTCCTCAACCTACTATTTTCTTATTGCTCCATGGGAAGTCAGAAATATCAACAACTACCCAGCTTATCTATATTTAAGTGGGTAGATTTGGAATTAGATTTTCTGGCTTCAATCTTGGCTGTAGTACATAACTGAGTGACTTATGCTTATTCTTTAATCTCTACAATCTTCAGATTTCCCATCAATGATATAAAGACAGAAATAAAGTTACTGAGATGATTTAACGACTCAATACAGAATGTAAAGTACAAGCTTAATAATAATCGCTGATATTTACTTAAAACCAACCATTTGCACTTTACATGAATCATATCATTTAATTCTCACAATAGATTTATATATTCTTATTGTTCCCATCTTAAAAATGAGTAAACGAAGACAAAGAGAAAGTAAATAACTTATTCAATATCACTGAGATAATAAATATTAGAAACGACTCCTAAACTGTAGTCCTAGATGTCAAGCTAAATGTTAATAGTGTTTGTCATCACAGGCATACATGAGGCCACTAAATTGTTCCACATGTGGTGCTGAGTACCTTCAGTCTTCTACATGAAAAACGTTGTGCTCAAAACTTTTGATCGTTACTTTTTGCAAGTTTTATCAACCCATTTCAAAGATGTATTTTCATAGGGTTGAAAGACCATATTTCATCTCTTCTTGTCTCTTCAGTCAGGTGATATTAATATAAATAGTGGTAAGGTTCAATACTGAATAAACAAAGTCACTATTTGTTTTTTTTTTAAGGAGCACTTTTTTTCAAATTCGGCATTTTTTGAGTATTTCTGCATTCTACTCCACTGATTCTAAGAGGCAAGCAAGCAGCTGAATAACCTGGAGAGCTTGATAACAAATATATTAATGAAGTTCATCCCCAGAATTTCTGATTCAATATGTCTCAGTTGTAACCCAAGAATTTGCATTTCTAGGAAGTTGTCAGAGACGCACATGCTGAAGAGCTAGAGACTACTTTGGAGAAGCACTGGCCTGGGCATTATACACACAGATTGATGTTTTAACTCATGTAAACCACTAATGGATGATAAAGGCATTATTATTATTGGCATTCTATAAATGAAGAAATTAAAGAGTTGAGAATTTATGCTTTGCCCAAAGTTGCACAACTAGTAAGAGACCCTGTTACAATTTGAAAAGAGAAGCTCTTTCCAGAGCCCTTACATCTTCTTTATAACTTCTTGATTCTGCCTCTTTGCAGCTGTAAGTAAGGAAGCTCATCATTACTTGTCTCACAAAGTTGTTGTGAGAGCCCAGTGACATACAAAAGATGGACACAGGCAGCAGGGTTCCTGGCCCATGGAAGAACTCAATGTTATTTTCTATGAACATGCTTTTGAATTCATAACCACCACTCTGTACTTCCACTTCCTGTAGATAAAATATATCAGTTGTTAAATCTCCTCCAGGTTTTAGTGTATTCTATGAAAATCCAATTTGTTTTTCAGTATTTGACAAAGAGGAGGATAAAAGGTGGTGATACAAATGCATGCATATATCTCAGTAGTTAAAATGGAGGCAAAGACATTAAAGTCCAGGGTCTCTTTTTTAATGCTTTGAAACATGAAATTACAGACAGGTTGCTCTACTGTGGTTGGAACTTAGGAATTTATGGTGGTTGCAGAGCACCTGTGACATAGACAAAAACCTGAATTTAGAAGCACCAGTAAAAGCAACCTTTCCCTGTCTAGATTTTACGTCTCTAGTGGTGGTACCAACATATCTCATCAGTATCCTCATGGAGATTGTCATTCATGATTATAGAAAAAAGCTATACCCATCATAGATACTAGAAATATACACAAATTCAGTGTTATTCTATCAGATACTAGACAAAATTTTTTTTTCATAGAAAGGTCTAATAGAAGAGGTTGGGCAACAAGCAAGTTAAGAGATGATGCATGAGAGAGGATGTTAACAGCATTAGAAATACTTTGCCTGTTATCTCTGTCTATATCCAATGACCCCTCAAAATGTAGCAGAAGTTCATCAGACAAGGTTAATTTGCTGCATTAACAGTTTGGGAAGTAAATGAATCCAGGATGCCAACAGCTAGAAGCTGTCATGGTCCTGCCAACTCTTTGGGAAGCTACTGTATCAAGATGTCACCTCTGCATCCAATGAGGTAAGTTCCTCATATCCTGACACTGACTGCTGAATGACAAAAACAAGTAAAGCTTTTCTGGCTGGTTTCTAATCTCAGCATCTCCTGGAGAGCAGGCACTTTGGCAGAAATTGGCATCTCCTTGACAGCCCAAGATGGGAAAGCTCAGAGTTGAATGAACTAGGAGAATGTGTTCTTCCCCTGTCTTAGATGCTGTCTATTAGGTCGGCAAGGCAGCCTGGGGTTGTTTGCAGGAAGGTTACAGATCTTTAATTTCTTTCTCTGTCAATCTTGCTATATTCCAAATTGAATCAGAAATGTTGGAGTAGTGGCTTTGAATCAAGGCAATGGGCATAGAATAGGTCCTCTCCTTGTTCCTTTAAAATTTTATAAACAAATGCACTTCTGTTTTTCTTGGGACTGATAGGTACTCCATTGTTATTTTATAATTTCACTCATGTACTCTCCTTTCTGACTTTCACACACCTTCACATGCATATGTTGGAAAAGCATTTTATTCAAGGATTATACCTAAGAATTAATGCATAGGTACAGATTGTTTTTCAAATCCAAATAAAAAGAGAGTCAGAGCACATTTAACTTACCCAAGATTGCAATTTCTCATTTTCCTCACTGAATGCTCTGATTTTCACTAATGTGGTAGAAAAAGAAAAACAACAAAAAACATGTATGAGTAGTTGTGTGTGTGCACAGATACCTTTGTTAATTTGTGTGCATGAGTGTGCATGCAGGAATTAGTGTATATTGGGTTAAAGGACACAAACACATAATTAAAAACTAAACAAGTAATTTTTCTGAAGGCTTTATTTGTGTATAGTTTGAGTGATATTATGATATTTTAAAATTTGCAAACGGTATCTAACCATGCTAAAATTTCAGAATAAATGAATGTGTCTATTTGCTAAGACATAGGGAGGAAGGGGATATGGGGGTGATGCCATTTTATAAAAGTCAATATTTTTTCCTACGTTAGGAAAGGATTAATTTAAATTGATCCACAGCTCATCAGCCATAAACATGAGCAAAAATGTCAATTGCATGAGGGCACAGACCCACTGCAAAGTCTCCTAATAAATATGAATAAGATGATTTTACTTCTTTATTTTTCTCCTGCTGATGCTGTTGGGGAAGACGACAGCTTAATCATGTCTGCCCAGCACTGGGCTGTGAGTTTACATTAAGCAGCATGTGTTCTGTCATTACCACACAGTTTGGAGGGATAATGGCTTTGTCTAAACTGTATCACAGGCAGAGACCACATTTCTGAAAGTCACTCAGCAATTCACAAAAAAAAATAAGATTTTCTGCATGTTCTAAAATGTGTTTGAGGTTTAAAGGTGAAATCATTAGTTGCTAGAGAGTGAAGAAGAGATAATAAAATCTTGTCCAGTAGACTGGGATACCTTGGCTGTTACGCTTCTTCTCTACCAAGCAATCTGAGCCTCTTCCCCAAGCCTGTGGCCCATTAAGATCAGCACCAAGTTTTCTTGAGACTACTCTCCCTTTAATCATCCATCCCATGCAGGATTCTGACCATTGCACCAATATTTATACTTAAATGTTTTAGGCCCAATAGCTGAGATCCACTTTGACCCTCATTTCTAAGTTCTCTTCTGAATGACCTGCCTGGTAATCAGGGTCTCCCAACCTGTAGACTAACATTGTCCTTGTCAGTCTACCCCCACTGGTGAACAGAGCTGTGTTCCCAAATCACAATCTCGTTATTGTAGCCTTGTTTCATTTTATTGAAGACATTACTGATGCTATTTGCCTGCATTCTTCTAGCTAGTAAGGTTTTTGGTTCTTAGAAGTTTGGTCTGACCCCTTTTATGATCATCCTGTTCCAAAGGTGGGTCCAGCTCCTCTGTGACTCTTCTAGCCTTCTCCTTTCCACCATGAGAAGCTAAGACTAGCCCAACAATGTTCAAAGATGTGACAGTATTAATTAACCTGTATTACTTGTGTGTCTTTAAGCTACCACTTATTTAGCATCTACTCTGCTCCCAGTCACTGTGTTAAATATAAAAGGATATGTATATGATTATGTATCATCAACAGTCAAATCCAGCACAGAGCATTTAAGACTATAAGCTTTGGTTTCAAATAAACATGAAAATCCAAGTCCCAGCTCCACCATATGCATCCTGTGTGACTTTGGACAAGCTATGAAGCCTCAGGTTTTTCTGCTATAAAACTGAAACCATAAAATATCTAGCTCATAGGATCAGGAGAATTAAGCTAGTATACACAGCATTTAACAAACCCCAATTAAATAGTAAACCACTGAAGTTTATATCTACATTTAATTAAATAACGATGTATTAATCTATTCTAAATGAATGAGCTGTGATGACTGGCTGATCCTAGAACAGAGGAAGAGCAATTGAAGGTAGTATAGTTGCAGAAAGGCTGATGTAAAGAGCAAGATATAGTAACAGTAATAATAATAATAACCAATATTATTAAGCATTTACTAAGTTTCCAAAACAATAGTATTTACTACAGTCATTTTGGAGAAAGAGTAAAATGGAAAGGAAGGATTGAGATGTTAGACAAAGCGAGTTGCTAAAACCAATAAAAACGACTCTTAAAACCCTCTATTAATTTGATGTTATCATCATGACATTTTAATCTATCATTTATGAATTCTACTCTCAATAATTTATCCTGATAATTTTGATTAAGCTATTGATGTTATTCAGCAGAAATGAACAAAAGCTGTAAGTACAATAAAGTTCACTGCAATGTTAATTGCAATAGAAATATTTAATATTGTAAAGTGTCCAAAAATTATTATTCCTCCCACCTTTACCACCTCACAATAGACCATGGCCTTTGCAGTATGACTGCAGCTCTCACATCAAGAAATGAATTGTACTTCCACACTTCTTGAATCTGGACTGGCATCAGGCTTTGCTTTGGCCAATAAAATGCCTAACACTAGTTTGTACTAGGAACACTGGCACACTGGCAGCCACCATGTGAAAAAGCCCAGATTAGCATGCTGTAGCATAAAAAACTTGTGGCCCAGGGACCCCCGTTACTTTAGTTGAAAACAAGCCAAATCCCCAAAGCCAAGTCATCTACCGGACCTGCAGTTGACTGCTGACACATGAAAGAGCCTTGCTGAGAGCAGAACTGCCCAGCTGAGCTCAGCTCAAATTGCCAACCACAGCACTGAGAATGAAATAAATTGTTTTGTTTGTAGCCACTTACCAAAATGACTTTTAGAGTGGTTTACTGATACAAATGTTAAACAACGTAACAAAATATTAAGCATCAACACAACAAAATACTAGACAAGCTTTAAAATATCAGTGATAATGGAACATAATGAAAATTTTATGATATAATATTGAGTGAAAACAGCTTAATACAAATATTATTCTGTAAACTATGATAGCAACTATGTAATTCTATGTATGTATATAAAAAGTGCATATGGAAAAGAGTATTGTTTTATAAGGGCAATGGGATTAAGCACTGATGTCATTATTTTACATTTCATTTAATGGGATTATATTGCATTTTCTAAGGAAAATATTTGGTAGAATAAAAATCTAAGTCATTTTCAGGTTGTAGAATATCGTGTTGTGGCATTACTAAATCAGTAAAAAGCATAAACCTGGTATTTTGCCCCTATATTATATTATAATTGGAAAAATAGACAAAATGATCCAATAGGACCATTTCAAAAAATGAGAAATCTCATTAATTAGTAATTAAAGTCAAATTCACATTAGCTTATTTTACACTTATAATCAGAGTGCTAGAATTTAAAACTAAAGTGGAGATTTAAATATTTAATGCACTATAAAACCTATTTAAATAGTGAAAGATATTGATTACAGCTAAACTCTTCTGTGATAAAGGTCAGCATTTAAATGTGAAAGGTGTCTGACCTAAGATAAAGAAGAAACGATTTAGGCAATAATTCTAAAAATTGCTACCACTTCAATGATCATTCCTTTAGCAAATGGCAATGTGTACATTACAAACACATTGCCCCACAAAAATGAAACTGACTTATTCGACAAACTAAAGAATCGTATAGAATTTCCAAAGGCATGTCCTTGGAAATTCACCCTTAACCAATATATCCAGTAGGCTGTTGAAGCACAATGCTGTTTTTCTAGCTGAGTATGCACATTCGCTGCATCCAGAGGGATGTGGAGCTTGGCTTCCCTCTTACATTATGAGGACAATTTATTTTGACAGCTTTCACAGCCCCCAAAAGTTGTCAGACATCCAACATGCTGCAGATTGTACTCTAAGCATTAAAAGGCCCCTCAGACTGAAGGGAGGTGGGAACTGGAATCAAACACAGCAAAGCAGAAGTTGTGGCTTGCTCTTTTCTTACACAAACCAGAAGCTCAGAACAAAATCTGTTTTTCACTTAGATTTGGTCACTGTCCATTCCTTTTTCCACCAGCCATATTTAATATGTTTCTGTGAACCCTAAATTCTCCATTATGATAGTCAATTCATTCATTTCTCAAATGGTAAATTCCATTTCCACCAGTCATTGAGTAGCTTCTCTTTTCTAAAAAGGCAAATCAGTCTCCCCATTCTCAATTCTTCTTCTATGTCTTCCACATCCAGAACCTCTTCCATTTGATATGGTAAGAGGTTGTCCTTTTAGTAAAGCAAATGCCATTGTGATGCCATTGACCTATTTTGAGTGTTGTTAGACAATAAACAGCCCTGTGGAACTCATCACTCATAAAGATCAAGGGCATTGTTCATTACATCATACAATGTCCTATTATGAAGCCTTCCAAAATAAATCCCTTTCTCATTTATTTTTTTTGAAAAATAATTGTGCTCCTCCTGCATATTTTTTTCTGTGCTTATTAATTTTTATTTGTTTACATTTAAAAGACATTGTAAATGTTTGTAAGCAATGTAATAGGTGATTAACTCAAGAAAAGTATAAGGGTTACCATGCTTTAGCAATTCATCACTATCCATGGTTTTCTTTGCCTTCACTCTTGCTTTTCTGTATTGTTTCTTTGTACTTTTTTGTTGTTGTATACTGATGATGTTCATGTATCTCTTTAACCTTTTCCAAATACTCTTTATATGTTCAGGTACCATTTTAAGTACATAGCATATTTTAAATTCTTTTAATTTTCATTTTCCAATATGTGAGATAACTACTACAATTATCTCAGTTTTTCAGAGAGGAAAAATCAGATGCAAAGAGGTTGAGTAACTTCCCTAAGGTCACACAGCTAGGGAGTGGAGAAGTCACTCTATGGTAGATTAAATTATTTCTGGAAGAAAACACAAAGGAGAGGTTGCTGTACTTGAGCAAGACATGGGAATGATTATAATGCAAAGGTAATCCCATTAGGTTAGTCAATTTGCCTCAACCACTTAGTTGGCAGAACAATTTTGCTGTTCTGTTTTATAACCTGTTGGGGAATCCCTCAAATGCCATGCCACTAATGGCTCTTTCCAAAGTTTGAAGAGATTTGGCTACTATCTCGAATTATAAGTTCAAGGTTAAGGGACTTGGCTGATGAAAGTTAGAACAGTAATGAACTAAAACCTTATGTTTACTACCAGGCAGTCTCATGACTCTCAGGGTTGTGAAACATGTGTTTCCTGTGATGGCTTTCACGTTTGCTCTCTCTTGAAAAGTTGACCTGGTTTCACTTAGGTTCGATACATTTACGCTTAACAGATCCCAACTACTGAAATAAATAATGATTTGTGTTTAGATGGGCTGAGGATGTTAGTTTGAATTTTGCAACACTGAAGTTTCTGTTTTAGCTTTTAAAACATTGACTATTGTAGGATTACACAGAAAATTTCACCTTGAAAAAGACAGTGGTAGCATTCTTTTTGGAAGTTTTAAAGGAGAAAAAACTGTTGTCAAGACTAGAATCAAGGCTAAGATTTTCCCTTCTGATTTGGTCTCAGTCCAAAGCACCATATCTGCCTAGCTACCTTATAAAAGACAATTTCTAGCAGAGATCTGGTCTTTAAGCTTTTATAATTGAAGAAAGAGGCCTATCACATACTAAAACTCAGAAAATGACAAATTCCTCAAGTAAAGGAGTCCAGAGGCTCAACAGCCAGAAAAAAAAAACAAATTTTTACTATAAATGAAATAAATTCCATTTTGTTTTTTATTCATTCATCCAACCAGCCAACCAAACATCTATCCATTCAACAAATATCTATTGATTTCTAGGCACAGTATTCAGCGTTGGTCATTGTGCAGGGTACTTTTTTGTTTGTCCATTCATGTTTACTGCCTACCATTCTCCATCCCACTCTATGCTTCATATGGCTGATCATTACATATGGATTTCATTGCTCCCTATATTCTAGTTGACATTGGTCAGTGGAGGCACTAATGGAGGATTGGATATTGGGGAGAAAGAGAGCTAGGTGCTTATTTCTTGTGCTCCTCACTGTTGGGGTACTGTTTGACAGTGGCTATATTACTTCATGAAGGCTACAGCTTCCAACAGGCTACCTCGTCTTTTCTAAAGCTACAGCTCTCAACGGGTTCTTGTAGCCACTCACTGCCTTTGCCCTTTCAGATCTAAGGATAGTAAAGTCTTCCTTCTCTTGCTAAGTGATATGGTTTGGCTCTGTGTCCCTACCCAAATCTCATGTTGACCTGTAATTACCAATGTTGGGGGAGGGACCTGGTGGGAGGTGATTGGATCATGGAAGCAGATCTGCCCCATACTGTTCTCTTGACAGTGAGTGAGTTCTCATGAAATTTGATGGTTTAAGTGTGTGTGTGGTACATCCCCCTTTGCTCTGTCTTTCTCCAGCTCTGCCATGGTAAGACATGCTTGCTTCCCCTTTGCCTTCTGTTCGTGATCCTAAGTTTCCTGAGGTCTCCCAGTCATGCTTCCTGTTAAGCCTGTGGAACTATGAGTCAATTAAACCTCTTTTCTTTATAAATTACCCAGTCTCAGGCAATTCTTTATAGCAGTGTGAAAACAAACTAATAAACTAAAGGTGCTTTACCATCTCTTGTTGGTTTCTTTTAACCAAGATTTCTTCATAAAAATCCTTTTTAGTCAAACTTTTTTTAGTTACTCCGTTTTGGAGTACCATCTATTTCTTACAAAACTTATGACATAATATGATATATTGGTCATTTTAAAAGTCAGTCTTTGATCTTCTTGTATTTACAGTTTAGCAAAGCTATAACCTTTACACACTGTGAAACTTTCTCACACTGACATGGGGTAGGCTTGATAAGCAATATATACTTGACATTATTAACCCAATTCTGAATTCTGAAAATAGCTACTTTTTTCCTCAGGTATTATGATAAATTTGCAATACAGATTTGTGTACTTTTCCCTTGTAATATTTCTTTTAAATTCTTTCCAACGCCTTCCCCTTCCTACTAGGCAGCAGCATTTACTATACTACTTAATGCCTAGTACATCATTAAATGTTAGATAATTCAACCCAGAATATAATCACATGGAGAATTTAATGTGGGTCAACACAATAGCAAGTGAATGTGCGTTTATAATGAGGCTCTTCATTAACCTGAACATTTTCTCTGGCCCTGTCAGGATCAGATCACAGGAGAGGGTAAGAACATATTGCTATAGGAGTACTGTCCACATGCTAGAGGACAAAATAAAAGGAAAGACACTGAGAAAAGGAGATGTTAGCAAAATCATAGAGCAAATATTGTCAGCTCAGATAAAGGGAGCACAGATCAAGCCTAGGCAGATCAATAATTTCTAGTTCTAAGCAACCAATTCCAGGAGAGTATGCCTGAGAACTAAATGCAGAGGTGTTATCAGCATTAGCAGAAAAAAAAAAAATCTCATCTGGAAAAATCCATGCAAATGGTAGGGGAATGACATGATCCCAAACTGGCATCAATAAAGAAAAATGTAGAATAAAAGTCAAATTGGTGGTATATCTAATAAACATCTCCTTACTCCTAGAAAACACTACTGGAAATCTGGAGAAATGCAAAAGCTATATCTATATCTCTATCTATCTATACACACATCTATGGATGGATAGATAGATAGATAGATAGATAGATAGATAGATAGATCTATATATAAAGTCTTCCTTCTGTTGCTAAGTGATATGGTTTGGCTCTGTGTCCCTACCCAAATCTTATGTTGAAGTGTAATTACCAATATTGGGCACACACTTAAACCATCAGATATCTATCTATCTAAATCTATCTATATACATAGATATGTGTATAGATAGATAAATAGATATACCTATCTATACACATATCTATATATACCTTGAACCAAACAGATATACATTGAAGAGAAACAGCTAGCTGAGATATCAGGAAAATACTGCTGAACTCTGTAGACACATCTAGGATTTCAGCTTTTGGTCAAGTAACAGTTTAACACTTCAAAATATAATAGGGTAAAACATATTGATTTAACCCAGCCAGATTCTGTTAGTTCTATTGGGAAAGTCGTCTACTTTCAAGTTGTTGGATACTCATTACTAATAGCTGGAATGATGCTGGAAGGTTTGATATGTTAGATGCTCAGTTTTATCGTAATTCCACTGTCATTCTAGGAAGCTAGATCAAATTGAGTTGCATTCTGAAAACTGCCGTGTATGTGAAAATAAGCAAAGCTTTGACATTTTCAATTGATAAATTTTATAAATAGAAGAGATTTGGATAACTTATTTTAAAAATCATAATTTTTAATATGCCCAGAAGATTTTGTGTGCCAATCATTATACAGGTTAGTAACAGAGATTATATGCAAAGCAAAAATAAATAGATAGAAATATATATAAATGTTGCATGATCAAATAGGTTAAGAAAAATTGGGCCAAACATATTCTTCAGGTGTCTTTATTGTTAGATTTCAGAGTTTCCATTCTAACAATGTGTATTGTCATACTCTAGATGAACTATAGGAGGTGGAGTGCCCCAAAAGTATTTTATGGATAGTCTATATTTTTAGTAAAATATCTCATTAAATCAGCATTCCATGGGTTTCAGAAAATGATGCTTTTGGAATGCTAAATATGTTGTTTTCTAATGTTATTTTATTTATTATATATACACGTATATTAACATTTTAAAACTTTGTGTGTCATTCTTGTATGGGGTCATGCTAATCTCTGTATTGCTCCAACTTTAGTATGTGTTTTGCCTAAGTGAGCACTATACTAAATATTTTATAGCAGTCTTGAGTATGTACCTGGACTGGTCGGAAGAATTTGAGATCATCCAATAAACACTCCAACACAATTGAAATTCCCATCCTATGTAAGCGTGGTGAGGGAGGTCAGGCAGCCTCTCTCGAAGCACCTCCAAGGAGGGTAAATTCCTTCCTCAATCAGTCATTATGTCTTGCTTTCCAGCAACTCTGGGTTTTATAAATGCTTTTTCTATTCTGAATTATAATATCTTTTTTTAAAATAAATTCTACCATTGGTTCTAGCTTTGCCTTCAGGGACAAAAGAACACAGGGTAAATTTATTCATTCTTTCTCAGCTTCTCTGAGTTCACTCAAATTTTTCTCAGGTGAGATGATTTCCAGGTGTTTCAGAAATCTCACCCTGGAATCACTCTAGGTTTCCTCTAATCCTTTAAAATATTCTGCCTACAATTTCACTCAATATTCTGGGTGTGTGTTTTAATCAATGCCAAGAAGAATAAGACTACAACTTCTTACATCATGTAAACTCTTTTCTTCCTAATCATGGAAGAATTTTGCAGTCACTTCACACTGTGTACTCATATTAAATTTGAGATCAACTCAATGTCCCATAACATTTTTCAGTGAACTATCGCCACTGCATGTCTTTTCTCTCTCATACTTAGGCAATTGATTTTTGAAGCCTAAATGCCTATCACTGGATTCTGCACAGTTTCTTATAGAAACAACTCACTGGTTTCTTTTGGTGAATACAATTTTATCCTTAGAGGAATTCAAGATAATAATGATGACGAGAAACATCTTATCAAAAATGGTTAGTTATAGTTCTTTAAGTTCAGAGAGTGCTTGAACAAATGCTATTTTACTTTTTGCCCATACCTAGAGAGAGAAGTTAGGTATTATTACATCAATTTAGAAATGAAGAAACTGAGGCATCATGCATTCTAGGCTTTGACATTCGCATGTCTACTAAGTGGAACGCCATGACTAAAACCCTGTCTTCTGCCTCCAATCCAAACTTCTATCATATCCCAAGTACTTTTCAGCAGAAAATATAAGCCAGGGTCTATAAGTTTAAGAATTCTGTTATGAATGTTCCATTCAGCAGTACCAATGGGATAGGGAACTGTCTTTTCTTTATTCCGCAGCACTTGGTAATTCACGATAAACCAAAGCCAGGCCTACAGGCCTAGAAATAAAAATTGCTATACAGCAAGCTCTTCTGTTCCCAGATCCTACGCTGCTTCTTTTAAAATGCTTTTTAAAAACCTAATTTTCTATCTATAAACATAGACAGTCATTAACATGAATGCTAGTTATTCCATTTTAGAAGCGATTATTTATGAGTAAAAATGTCATTTCTATGTTAAAATCCAAAAAATATGTTTATTTATTATTTCTTTTACTCATCCTGACACTGTCAGGAATATGGGAAGTGAAAGTTGGAAGACATCTCTACGTTTGTATCAAGTCCATTCCTTAGGAGCCAAAGTGGTCTTTTCTCCTGAAGTTTTTGAAAGAGAGATGGAAATAAATATATGATGCCTTTGAAATAATAATCAAAGAATTACAGGGGCTAGGGAGTCAGAATCCCAGGGCTGAGATACCTGACCACATCAGGGATGTAAGAAGATAATATTTCTATGGACACCAGTTATCAGTTTGAGAGTTGACAGGCTACTATATATATGTTTTCAGCCAGAATGTTTGAAACATCATGGTATTTGCAGATGATTACAGAGAAAACAACTATTATATAGCCCACCCAGAATTGTTCCAGAGTGATCAAAATTAACAAAGGTGTATCTGGGTTGTAAGCAAGGCCCTCTGTCTCCAGACGTGGCCATTAGGATCTGAAGTAAAAACCAGAAAGACTGGATATTTTTTCTGATGATTATCTCTACAAAATTATCGATAAAAGCCCATGTTTAGTCATGAAATAAAAACATTTAACATTTAAACATATGAGGCAGTCTCAAAAAATTCACGCCAAAAAAACTCTTTCATTTAATAAAACCAAGTGGTAATCAATAAATTCATTAGTAATGAGATTTCCCAATTTTAGCTTCTGGCATAAAAATAAGCCTATTTTTGTCTGACACAATACTAAGTATTATTATTATATATCATTAACAAATAAACTAAATATGTATGCTTTTTAATGACAAGTGATTTTCAAACATATTTTGCATTATTATACAATAAAACTGTGACAGATTGAAAAAATGTCACTTTTTTTTTTTTTTTGGCAATTTCACTCATCAGGGTAGTCTGTTTGCCCACCCAATTGTATTTTGCATTTCTGTGAATCAAGGCAGATTTTGTTCACCCATAGTTGAAACTGGTATGGCTTCATGACTTGCTTTAGACCAGCAGAATGTGGCAGACACGATACTGTATGAGTTTACACAGCAGCTGAGGGTAGACTGCGGCAGCTCAGCAAGATCTCTGCAGGAAAACTATGACTAGACTTCCTCCTTGCTGGGCAGGACATCTCTGAAAAAAGGCAGCAGCCTGTCAGGGACTTATAAATAAAGCCCCACCTTCCCGGGACAGAGCACCTGGAAAAAGGGGCAGTTGTGAGTTCCACTTCAAAAGACTTAAATGTCTCTGCCCAGCAGCTCTGAAGGGAGCAATGGAGTTCCCAGCACAGCACTTGAACTCTGATAAGGGACAGACTGCCTCCTCAAGTGGCTCCCTGACCCCTATGCATCCTGAGAGATACCTCATACAGGAGAACTCTGGCTGACATCTGGCAGGTACCTTTCTGGGACGAAGCTACCAGAGGAAGGAAAAGGCAGCAATCCTTGCTGTTTGGCAGCCCCCGTGGGTGATTCCCAGGCAAGCAGTCCCATTACTGAGTATATACCCAAAGGATTATAAATCATTCTATTATAAAGACACATGCACAGGTATGTTCGTTGTGGCACTGTTTACAATAGCAAAGACTTAGAACCAACCCAAATGTCCATCAACGATAGACTGGATAAGGAAAATGTGGCATATATACACCATGGAATACTATGCCATAAAAAGGATGAGTTCATGTCCTTTGCAGGGATATGGATTAAGCTGGAACCCATCATACTTAGCAAAATGACACAAGAACAGAAAACTAAACACTGCATATTCTTACTCATAAGTGGGTGTTGAACAATGAGAACACATGGGCACAGGGAGAGGAACATCACACAATGGGGCCTATTGGGGGCTGGGGAGCTAGGGGAGGGATAGCAGAGGGTGGGAGGCTTGGGGAAGAATAACATTAGAAGAAATACCTAATATAGGTGACAGGGGGATGGATGCAGCAAACCACCATGGTATGTGTATTCCTATGTAACAACCCTGCACGATCTGCACATGTACTCCAGAACTTAAAGTATAAACAAAAAAACAAACACAAACAAAAATATACCTCCGCATGTCTATTATATGTAGCCTTATTTCTAGGCCATGAAATTGAACAGATGTGCCCTATGTGATTTTGGAGCCACAGCATTGAATTGCTGTGCTTGAGTCTACAGCATTCTATTCAACATAAGCATTGCTATGTTGAGATAGTGCTATTATTGACCAATGGAGCTTTTATCAGCTAGCATTTCAGAGTAAGGACCACATGGAATAGATGCTTATAACACTGCAAGACAGATGTGCACTGTGAACAAGAAATAATGCTTTGTCTTTAACCTATTGGATTTGGGGATGTTTGCTACTACGGTACCACCTGACATCTCCTATTTCCTACACACCAACGTTGCTTAGCAAGCCAACGTTCCATGATTGGCTGGCCCTGAATCTCTCACCTTTCCTCTAATTCTTCTATCAAAATTTTGCTCTATTTAGGTCCTCTAATTGGTAGATTGCACTATTCACATCACTGTTTATTATGATGGCTAAAAGGGCAGTCCCATGTTTTCTTGTGCTATGTTTTTGGGAAACCAAATAATTAGAAGACTATAATGAGTATCATTCAGGCCTTACTTCTGAATTTCCCTGGGACATGAGGTTGTTATTATAGATTAGTTGAATAATTCCTTCATGATGGAACTGGAGAATCTGTCATACCTCCAAAAGAAAAAAATCATTTATATTTGCAGTTTTAAGCTTGTCTGATAGTGAAAAGGAAATGACTGAGATTGGTAATATGACGAATAGATTTTAATGCCTGAATCAAACTGGCTGTTCATTTTTAACCACACAAGACTATGAGCTATGTGAAAAGTGATCCACGTGTTGCTCAAAGAGATAGGACAGTGCTTGCCACATAGTAGGTGCTGAATAAACAATTGTTAAGGCAATGAATAATATTCTATTTTAAAGTACACTTCTCTTGAACAAATCACAACTTTCATGACAAGTGGGAATGCTGATAAATAAGTAATGCATTTTGGAGACCAAATACTAAAGATTGTTTAATTCATTTACTATAAATTAGTTCATGTGACCTCCTCACACCCCTAATGAGTATTTCTAATTAACAAGTAAACTAACTCTCTGAATTATTCTATAACTGTCTCAAAAGTCAACAAATTAACCATTGGCAGGTCATTTAATATCTAGTTCCTGGATTAAAACTTTTTTTAGGCCACTGTTTCCCAAGCACTTGTCTTTTGGTATCATTTTTGCTACTGTGAGGCTGTAACTTCATACATCTATCTGTACTATTATTTACAGGGTATATATTTGATTACCACTCTTGTTTAACTTGAACTTATCTTAAATGAGAGTTTATATCACTACAATAATTAGAAAATGAATATAATTTGCTATATATAAAAGGCAACTATAAAAATGAATTTAATTAAAGCAAATAATTAAACTCTTGCCAGATATTACTGCCTGGCAAATGCTCTGAGGTGGTACCCCATTCTCTTTTCTTATCAAAAGAAGTTCAGAAACTGAAGACATATTAACACCAAACTGGGATTTTCTCCTTGATATAATCAGAAGAAATAAAATAGAATTAAAGATAATTTTTTTATAATTATGTACCCCATTCTTCAGTGTTATTTAAAATTAAATTTTTTTATAGTCTCAGTACCAACTGCAAAGCACATGTCCCACAATTTGTAAACGTTTCTCTGGGGTATTTAGCTTCCCAAAATTTGATGGAAATACATCTGGAAAAAAATACATTATTTTTTCCTCTATCTGTTTAATATTATACTTTTTCCTAAATATACATATACAGATATTTATATATATAATCAGTTCAATTTCTCTACATTATTTAAAAAAAAACATTTTTTTCAGTGCACCTACCTTTGTTCACACAATATTAAACAAGTTTGTCTTAATGTTAGAATTACTGCCTATTATGTTCATTTGTAATTTACTAATTTTTTTTCAAGTCAAAATTCAAATGGATTCTTCAATTGTAATTTTATCTTCCTCAATGGATTTTTTTCCTAAGACCTCTGCCATTAATCAAATCCCCTTTTCAAATTATCATTCTTAGTTTATTAATACTTTCCAAGACAGATTTCTTAAAATTTCCCATTCACTGCCTCCCTTTTGTGACCACAGACTATTTCTTTACCTCCTGGAAGACTCTGATGAGTATTTTTAACAAAGTATCTAAGGTCACCATTAACATCTTAGTTGTTAAAGGTTATGGACCATTTTCTCCCCACATGTATTTGTCTAATAGTTCCTATTTAAACCCTTAACTTCCTTTAGTTCTGTGAGGTTGGGATCAGTTGGCTTTAACTGTATATGATTACATCTTTCCTCTTATGGTTTCATGTGGCATTTCTCTGTGAATAAATACCAACCACTGAGCTCCAGATTCTGTTTAGTTATTTACTGTCCATAGGAGACTAGATGCTCTTGACTGAGAAGAGAGAACGGAATGTATAGCTAAACCTCTCCATTCAACAGACACAAAATCAAACTTGACTTTCTGTGCCTCCTTAACACTCATTTCCCAAGTTTTTCTCTCCTTTGCTGCTATTACTCTTTTTCTCATTTTCATCTGTACAGTATTTCAATCCTAAAATCTTGGTATCATCTCATTGACACTACAGTTAAGCAATTGGTAATTCTTGTGTTCTACCTTAAAAATATTCATTTCTGCCCTCATTCTGAGTGTCAATAATGCAGTTTTTTATATTACCTGTCTTATTTTATCAAACTCTTTACCATTCTCCTCTCTTCTAGTCTATTTTAATTCATCTTGAGCAAGATTGCCAGCTTGTTCCTGTCATCTTAGAATGATATATCTGGTTATGTTACTTCTCTGCCTTGAATCATACAATACCTTGCAAACATCCCAAAGTTAAAACTTCTTAGTCTGTAATTCAAGCTCTTATATCATCCAGATATTTACTTTATTAAACCTGAACTATGAAATGTTTTTTACTTTTCATCTTTGATTCATTAATTAAAATTAGGTGAATTTAAATTATATAATTTCTAAAAATGTTGATCAAAGAAAAAAATGCATAAATACATTCATTTGCCAATTGCTTCACGTAAAGCTTAGGCCTTTTTTTAAAGCATGAATTTACCAACTACATCAATCACATATTTTTTGCAGTTTTAGAGTAAGTTCTTAGAAACATTTTTGAAGCAACTTATGTATACAATTCTTTTATATTTACAATTTTTTTCCTTCACACTTTTATAATTGTCTCTCCTCCAACCAATAATTGTGCCATAATTTGTATGTAGATCATCAATGCTGTGTTTTCCATGCAAAAAATTTGCATTTATAGAAGAGAAAAACTTTTTGTTTGTTTGTTTGTTTGTTTTGGAGACGGAGTCTGGCTCTGTTGCCCAGGCTTGAGTACAGTGGTGCAATCTCAGCTCACTCCTACCTCTGCCTCCTGAGTTCAAGTGATTCTCCTGCCTCAGCCTCCCAAGTAGCTGATATTACAGGCACCCATCACCACCTCCACTAATTTTGGTATTTTTAGTACAGATGGGGATTCACCATCTTGGCCAGGCTGGTCTTGAACTCCTGATCTCGTGAATCACCCACCTCAGCCTCCCAAAGTGCTGGGATTACAGGTGTGAGCCACTGCGCCCAGCAAGAAAAACTTCCTTTTTGCAGGTACATTTCTTTGCCTATATGCTTTAAATTGCTATATATTTACAATAACAGGAAACATTAGTACAAATTGTTTTAGAAACAAAAGCAACTTACTTTAGTTAAGCATACAACTAATCTGTAGAGGTAGAAATGCACAAAGATGGGATAAAGTGTTGCAGTAGTCCAAGAGTTCAGTATGTCATAAGTGTCCGAAATTGCATCTTACTGAAAGCAAAGATTTTTCAACAACTTGAAAAATTGTGCCTTACAGAAAGCAAAGGTTTTTTTCAGCAACTCAATGTTGGTTAAAGGAGATGTGCTGAACTTTCTACTTTCCATTATAATGATAGTTCTAATCTTTACTTCTGTCTTCTCTCCATTCATCCTATTCAAATGTACAACTACTTTAAACCTATGTGTTCATCTTAAATTCTAACTCAAATTTCATTTTTCATGTTCAGTTTCTTGATGACCACACCTGAAATATTTTTCCTATTTAAACTACGATAACATTTGTATACATGAATTTTATATGATGATAGTTTTCCTTTGAATTATAGTTATTACCATGTATATTTTGTTTTAACACATGCTTGAAATATCAGTGTTGTTTCTGATTCACCTTGGTATTGGCAGAAGCATTTGAACCAGAACAACTTCATCTTGAATAGGTACTGGGTAAAATAAGGCTGAAACCTACTGGGCTGCATTCCCAGGTGGTTAGGCATTCTTATCATGGGATGAGACAGGAGATCAGCACAAGATACAAGTCACAAAGATCCTGCTGTTGAAACAGGATGAGGGAAAGAAGCTGACTAAAACCCACGAAAACCAAGATGGCAATAAAAGTTACCTCTGTTCATCCTCACTGCTCATTATACACTAATTGTAATGGATTCGCCTGTAAAAGACGTGCCTCTCATCACTGTGACATCTTACAAATTGCATGGCAACGTCCAGAGGTTACCTTATATGGTCTAAAAAGGGAAGGAACTCTCAGTTCTGGAAAACTCATGAATCCAACCCTTGTTTAGCATATAATCAAGAAATAACTATAAGTCTACTCAGTTCAGCTACCCATGCCACTGCTCTGGCTATGCAGGAGCCATTCTTTTATTCCTTTACTTTCCTAATAAAGTTTTGTTCACTTTACTCTATAGACATGCCCCAAATTCTTTCTTTCGTGAGGTCCAAAAACCCTCTGGAGTCTGAATCAGACCCTTTTCCGATAACAGTTTCTTCCACAGAATTTAGCGTGAAGAAAGTAAAATGAGTGTTGTTATCATAATATCTCCAGGCTAGTTCTTTGTGGATGCTGAGTTTTGGAGAAAATGGTAAGACTTATACAGAATATTATTAACAAATGTGGGTAGTTTGATCACAGATGTTCATTCATCAGATAATCAGTAATTGAGTATATTTAAAATAAATAAACCTTTTACATTTATTTTTAAAACTTTTGTTTTAAGTTATTAAATAGAAGTTGCTGAAACAGACAACATTTATAGAAATGATGACATCTCCTAATTGAAGGAATATTATGCAGTTACTTAAGATGATGCTTGCAGAGTATTTTGTAAAAGAGACAAAAATTCTAATATCTATAAGTGAAATAACAAGCAAGATACGAAATCAAAACTATGGTTTAAGTATACTATTAAACCTTAATGGAAAAATACTAGAAATTAAAACGAAAATGTTGAGCAATTATGGGTGTTTTGTTTCCTTCATTGTTTGTTTTGTTCAAATTTTCTGCCATGAATACATTTTAATTTTATGATAATGAAATAAATTGTCTCATTTTTAAAGAAAGTTGCTCAATTTCCATTAATTGAATTAATCTTTTATCAAGCAATTATTCTATTAATAGCTATTGACAGATACCCAAAAAGACAAAGTGGGCAGAACTATGATGCAAACCACTGTTCTTTTGTTAGTCCCAGGAATACAAATGAAGATGTAGTAACATATTTTCAAAGTAAAAAGTACCTGACTTTCAACTTCTAATCCAAGGAAATATCAACAAGGGAAAAGCTAAATATGTGATTTTTAATGTCCTACCTCAGAAGATAACAACGATGTCTTTTTCCCTTTAGGTAGCAAGGACCTAAAATACTTTTTAGATATCTGCTATTTAATCTTTTAGAGTCTCTGGGAGATAAGAAAGGAACTAAACACACACGAGAGCAAAGACCATAGCTTTTCATCTCTTAGATGTGACCTGGGCCAAAGAATATGAAGGTTTCCAGAGATTAAGGCCATCTCAATGGCACTAGGCTAATATACCCTCTGGGCTGCCTCATCCATTGTAACACTATTCTTTCAAAGTTCGGGGATAACTATAGGGAATGGTGGAGAAAATGATTTCCAAAGAGCACAGAAAATACTTAGGAGGAGAGCAAATAGATAAAGGAGCAACATTAATAGCACCATCACTACGGCTAGAAGTTCCTTAATTTTCTTGAAAAGTATGCACAGCTTTCTTGAATGTATATCTCTTAGTTATAAACTATATATAAAATCCTAATCCCTCCATTAACAGAAAAGACACCCTGTTATCCAAGGGGACCCCAGAGAAACCTTAAAAACTGAGTTTCCAATCATAGTGGGAAGGGAGTTCCCACAAACCTCATTATTCTCCCTCTATTTTAGAGTTTAGGAGCAACAACTGACCAGCATTAACATTAAAATAGAGACCTGTATGCAGAACTCTTTGTAACAATAAAATACCAACTTGTAAACAAGATCTAAGATCATGCAAAGCAAGGATTAGGTCACCCTGGTTCGCCATCAACCATGCTACACAGTATCCTTATCATACCTCAAAGCATTATTTTCTGCTGATTCCAAATTTTAGACAGAGCCTTACTCCTTCAACCAACTGCAAATTAAATAATCTATGAATCCACCTATAACCTGTAAGCCCCTACTTCAAGATAGTCTGCTGAACCTGTGTATACCTTCCAAGTATTGATTTATATCTTTTTCAGTAACTCCTGCCTTCCTGAGGTATATAAAACCAAACTGTAATTCGACTGCCTTGGGACCATTTACTCAAAGCTTCTTGGATTTGTGCTTTGGCTGGACCAGAAGAGTCAGCTACATTGGCTCAGAATAAATTGGTTTTATTTATTTATTTATTTATTTATTTATTTATTTACTTATTTTGAGATGGGGCCTCACTCTTTCACCCAGGCTAAAGTGCTGTGGCATGATCATAGCTCCCTGCAGCTTCAAAACTCTAGACTCAAGCAATCTTCCCACCTAAGCCTCCTGAATAGCTGGGACTACAGGAGCACACCACTACACCCAGATAACGTATGTATGTATGTATGTATTTTTTATTTATTTTTGTAGAGACAGGCTTTCACTGTGTTTATCAGGCTGGTCTCAAACTGCTGGCCTCAAGCAATTGTACCACCTCAACATCCCAACATGTCAGGCACAGTGGCTCATGCTGGGATTACAAGCATGTGCCACTGAGCCTGGAATAATAAACTGCTTTAAAATATTTTACAGAGTTGGTTGTTCCATTAGCATAGCAGTCATCCTAGGGATCTCCTCATTGCACCGTCCATAATTTCCAAGTTCCTTTGTCTTAAAAGGTAGTGTATTTCCTAGGGCTGCTGTGATAAAGCACCACAGACTGGCTTAAAATACCAGAGATGTATTGTTTCATACTTCTGGGGGCTAGAAGTTTAAAGTCAAGGTATCAGCAGGGCTACGCTCCCACCAAAACCTCCAGAGGAGGATGCTCTTCTTATAAAAGACCATTCATTGGATTAAGTTCCCACTCTAATCCACTGTGCCCTCATTTTAACTTAATTAATTACATTTTCAATGACTTCATTTCAAAATAAGGGCATACTCTAAAAAAGTGAAGATTAAGACATCAAAATATCATTTAGGGTGGATACAATTCAACTAATAATGGTGGGTAAAAAGTAAGATCCCCCCCACCCAAAACAATAAAAAAAAATCAATGAACACCACGAACACCCCAGGCCACTTGTTTTGATAATACATCTATCATTATTTGAGAGCTAATGAGAGGAGGATAAAACTATCTCATTATGAAAATCAATAAATCAATGTCTCATTGAGAGACATCATGGAAAATGATTCTGCCATCACACACACACACACACACACACACACACTCACACACACACACACACAGGCATTTAAGCACTATGTGTCATTGATATCTTTCCTACAGCAGTTACTCAAATTCGGAGACTAAATGAAAAGAAAACTAATTTGAGGATCTTGGCCTGGAGTCCTTTCCCACCCTGGCTTCTGGCTTCAGATGCACCTCTTCCCATGTCTCTGCACATCTCATTGGACTTGAGTTGCCTTTCTGATTTCTGATTTTGAATACTTCCATTTTTCCTATCTTCTCCCCACTGCCCAACTGTCAACTCAGCTCATTTACTGAGCCCAAGAACGAGCATTTAGCCACTGATGATAAGGAATTGTTGCTGCCTCAATACCACAAGTTACCCTCTGCCACAAGGAAATGCCTTAACTTTGAGTGTGACGTTGCCTACATCAATTCTGTGTCACTATTTTGGTAAATGCCTTTGGTTTTAACTGGCTTAAAAGTGCCCTTTAGGCTGGGAGCGGTGACACACCCTTCTAATCCCAGCACTTTGGGAGGCCAAGGTAGGTGGGTTACTTGAAGGTATGAGATCCAGACTAACTTGGCCAACATGGTAAAACCCTGACGCTACTAAAAATATAAAACTTAGTCAGGTATGGTGGTGTATGCCTGTAGTCCCAGCTACTTGGGAGACTGAGGCACAAGAATTGCCTGAACCCAGGAGGTAGATGTTGCAGTGAGCTGAGATCATACCACTGCACTCCAGCCTGGGTGACAGAGCAAGAGTCTGTCTCAAAAAAAAAGAAAAAGAAAAAGAAAAAAAGCCCCCTATAGAGGAACCAGGCACAATCACATTCATAGATCATCACAAATCAAATCACATCCTTAAAAGATTCTATACCCAAGATGGATAAGGAGAAATGGCAGTGTTTTTATTTAAGACTAATATGAAACTATTATTATGTATTTTAGGGAAATACATAATTGCGTACTTTAGGGAGATGATAATATTTTATACCATATGATCATCATTTTTAACAATAGCATGCTACAAAAAATGTTTTCTCTATGATAATGCATATGCTTACAAAGTATTTTCTGTTCATTATCTTAGAATATTTTTTTTGGGCCGTGGAGTAGCTGAAAAGAGTGATTTTCCCATCATCAGTGACATAATTGGTATCATGTTAGTGGGTAGATATTTTGAGATTTAAATTAACCACAACCAAAATATATAATCAGATCTCTTTAGATGAAAAGTGATTCATAAAACATGTGGAGGAAAAAAGATAAATAAAGCAAACAAGGTATCCATCAGCTATTTTGTCTGTCATTTTTGTTAGCTTTCAAACATTTCTCCAAAACCATGAATATATTTTGAGGAAATATTTTGTTTCAAGGAAGAACTTTGCTCTAAAAAATATCCTTCCATTGATCTAAAGCAGAAATTATGGCAAAAATCTTAACAGAAGTGGAGGGATCTGGTTTTCGGACCCAGGTGGGAGATGGAAAGAAGGGTTAGATCATGTGCTAGTTGTTCTCCTTTCCCTCAGTTTCCATGGGCATGCCAACTGGGAGATGGTTGTATAAAATTAAATAGCTAATCAAATAAAGCGATAACACTGGTGCTCTAGGAAGGTCTTGCGTCATTTTCATTCATTCACTTATTCGTGTGTTCATTCTCTTACCTCTTTGTTGCACATTTTGTGAGCTGAAGGAACTAGTAATAGTTTGTATCTGGAACAATCAGATCCATACACTAGACACTAGCCTGTGCTGACATCTCTTGCATCTTATAACAATTGCTGTGAATAAAGGTATACCTTCAGATGACCACTCAAGTTTCAGTATCATAGGATGTTTGAATACAGGTAATGCAATTCCTCCAGCATCTATGGTTGTGGGACACCACTGGAAGAAACAAGATTGGTGAATGATCAGGAGAGTCACTGCAGGCTAGAATCAGTGTGGTCTCCAGTCTACTAGACAGGTGACAGAAGATGACACATGAGGAGGATTGATTCAATGACCCCATTGATACTCTCTGGGGAAGGACATTTTGATAGAAGGGTGAACTTATACTATGAAGGAATGGGAAACTCTATATCATCTGGTATAAATACTGAAAGAGAGATTAGTTAAACAGGACATGAAAATGATACCTAAGATTCATGATGTCCTGATAAACAAAACATTTATGGGTTGATCTCTAGAAGTCATTTTAAAAGACCTCTATAAAATCTAAACTGTGACTATCCAATTGTACCAGATATCAGTTCTTATGATTGTATCAATCTTCCTCCCCAAATAGGTATGCTGAAAACCCACTGGGAACAGATGCATTTGAATAAGTTCCAGTGGGCTCCAAATGCCAGCACATTTAATCTATAAAATAATTACTGCGCAAAAAGAATATTATCATTATAAGAATACTATTTCCCAAGGGAGAAATCAAGTTTTTCTTTAATTAAACTGTTTTTAAAATTAAAACAAAGGGCATCTTTAGAGAGAACTTTTAAACCCTAAGAATACCTAGCTTCCCTAATAAAAGCCATGTTATGTGTAACTGAGCCTTCTTGTGATTATGTGGAAGCTATTCAGGACTGGTTTGTTAGGTTTTGTTTTGTTTTACAAAAAAAAAAAAAAAACGTACAGAACAGTTATATTTATCATTTTAAAAAGTAGATACGGTTAAAACCCATTTATAAAGTACTTCTTTCTTATCTTGTTGAATACTTAATATAGCATTTGTTAAATAAGGAGAAAATAATTACATAAACAAGATTTTATAGTTGGAATAAACTCTTTTCAGTTAAGAATGAATGTTCCAATGGGAACAACAGTCACAGTGGTAGAAATAATTTATAGCAATGGAGTTATCTACAATGTCTATTTTATCAATGAAACTATGCCTTTCTTTATATGATATACTTGCTCAGATCTGTAACCAAAGCATGGCATTTGATCTTTAAGTCACAATATTTTAGAAGCTTCTGGCTCTGGTTGCAAAGGTCTATACCATAATTGGCTATGAGCAAAATGGAAGGCTGGAGATGTGTATGGCAATAACATTAAACAGACTATTGAAAATGGGCAAGAAACAACAGTGGTAAATAGCAAGTGAGAAAGTGTAAGTATAGGAGAAAACTAAAATAGACCTCAAAAACTGGATTTTGATCAATAGGTTATCCAAGCACCAAACAGTCCTCTAAACTTCTAGAATCAGGGAATTTAGCCAGCAGAATCCTCAAGTTCATCCAGGAAATGCTGTGGGTCAGAGTGAAGCCTTAGGTTACAACTTTTCAATTTATTTTTTAAAGCAGTTGGATCTCTTTCTTTAAAGGAAATTTTAGTCATAAGCTCTGGTATGTCAAACAGTTAAAGCAAATCTGTTCTTCTTGGAGCAGAGTGGGGATACTGCTAGCCGCTTTCCCTTTGGGCTACTTGGGAGATGGTGTGGTGGTCTTTGATCAGCGCACTGTGGCTGAAGAAAACAGTTCGAATTACTTTGCTCTAAGAAAACACTTTCTGATCTCTGGGATTTGACTCTCCAGGTTTCTAAGATAGTCTTTTGGCCACGTTTCTGATCTCATGATTTTCACGATGTTTTAGCCGAGTGAAAATAGTCTTGGTTTCAAAACAAAATGGAATTTGAATGTTTGTGATGCCAAGCATATTGTTTAACCTTTCTGACTTTCAGCTTCTTCATCCATGATGGCAGAAACTTATTACTCTCACTTAATGAAGAGTAATTAAGATGATGTATGTAACAGATGACAAAGTCTTGAAATTTACCCAAGCCCTGCTACCCTGGAAAACAGTGAAGATTAAAAAAGAGCCCCACTCCCATCATTTCATGTTTCTGGAAATGCCTGGCTGCACAGAATCACCCTTCTCCATATGAGTTAGGGAAGATTCAAGGGTGCCCCTTTGTTTCCTTATGACAAGGCCAGACACAGACCCTCTAGTTCCCATGTTTGCTTCACAAATGATTAGCTGAATTGTTTTGTTCCCACTGATCAATCAGAACCAAAGGTATATTAAACAAACTTTAGTTAAGATATACACCATGGAATATTATGCAGCCATCAAAAACGATGAATTCGTGTCCTTCGTAGGGACATGGATGAACCTGGAAACCATCATTCTCAGCAAACTGACACAAGAACACAAAATCAAACACCGCATGTTCTCACTCATAG
>CAUYLG010037443.1:0-125045 GCA_963573385.1 Cacajao melanocephalus
TAGTCCTCCAGACCCCACTGTCTGTCTGTCTGTCTGTCTTCTCTTCCGCGCACTCTCTCCTCCAGGTTGTGAACATCTCCGAGTTGGGGTGAGGCCTCCCGCAGGCCGGGAGCCTCCTGGCAGACGTGCCGGTCCCCGACAGAGGAGGATGGGAAACCCAAAATGCTTATAAACCCCATGCTTAGAGCCCCTTTAATCCTCTGGTGTGTATCTATGAATCCAGAGGGTCTATGACTTATCACATCATCAAAATAGTCCACCTTCAGTAGAAGCCTGAGAACAGAGAGGCTTCATCTCATTGCTTGGCATTGTTTGTGAGAGACAGCAAAGAAGCCTTTACAACCTGCTATTTCTTTCCCATGGCAATCAAAAGAATTAAAGTGCAGTTCAGCCAAGGACTGAGTTTAAAGTGTTTAAATGCACACTATTCCTATAAACATATACTCTATTATAAATACACACAGTTTTTTTTCACAAAATCAACTTTTTAGCAAACAAAATAAGTTATACCATACTTTTCAGAATATAGCTTGGGTAGAAAGTGCTTCTGTTAAAAAGCCTGCAACTATAGGCCGGGCTCAGTGGGACACACCTGTAATCCCAGCATTTTGGGTGGTCGAGGCGGGTGAATCACAAGGGCCAGAGATAGAGACCATCCTGGCCAACATGGTGAAACCCTGTCTCTACTAAAAATACAAAAACTAGCTGGGTGTGGTGGCAGGTGCCTGTAATCCCAGCTACATAAGAGGCTGAGGCAGGAGAATCGCTTGAACCTGGAGGTTATAGTGAGCCGAGATCGCGCCATTACAATCCAGCTTTGGTGACAGAGTGATACTCTGTCTCAAAAAAAAAAGAAAGGAAAAAAATCCTACAACTTATTATTTTGAAAATCCTGATCCAAGGATCTATGTTTTTAAAATAGAGTAGATAATATCTACCTGTATTTTTCATTCTGCACCTTTAAATTCCACTTAGAATTTTGAAGTCATGGGGTATCACCCAAATCAAAATAATTTTTTAAAAATTCATCTAGTTAGATTTTCTTCAATGAAAAAATTACAGGTGATCTTAATTTATGATGAAGTTATGTCCCCATAAACCTATAGTAAGTTGAAAATGCATTTAATGTACCAAACATCATAGCTTAGCATAGTGTACCTCAAATGTTCTGAGAACACTTACATTAGCCTCAGTTGGGCAACATCATCTAACACAAAGCCTATTTAATAAGAAAATGTTGAATATCTCAGGTAATTTCTGGAATACTACACTGAAAGTGAAAAAAACAATAGCTCTGTAGGTACTCAAAGTATGGTTACTATTGAATTTGTATCACTTTTGCACCACTGTAAAGTAAGAAAATAGTAACTCAAACCACGGTAAGTCAGAAATTGTCTATAGTGAAAGGAGGTGGTAAAGCAGAAAGTTGTTATTTCACTTCTACTAAATCAAGATAGTGACAATTAAGAACACATAGCTATAAGCCGGATGTGGTGGCTCACATCTGTAATCCCAGCACTTTGGGAGACTGAGAGGGGTGAATCACTTGAGCCCAGGAGCTTGAGACCAGCCTGGGCAATATGGTGAAACCCCGTCTCAACTAAAAATACAAAAAATTAGCCAGGCATGGTGGTGCATGCCTGTAATCCAGCTACTCAGGAGGCTGGGGTGGGAGAATCATCTGAGCCCAGGAAGTCAAGGCTGTGATGAGTGGAGACGGCACCACTGCATTCCAGGCCGGGTGACAAAGTGAGATCTTATTTCAAAAACACAAAAACAAATACAAACAACAACAACAACAAACCCAGAATATATAGCTATGTATCAGGAATTATATACGACATTCCAAGGTCCCCGTGGATGTCTGAAACCATGGATAGTATCGTACTGTACAGACACTATGGTTTTTCCTGTACATATGCACTTACGATAAAGTTAATGTATAAATTAGGCACAGTAAGAAATTAACAACAGTAACTCACAATAAAATAGAACAATTATAACAATATATTGTAATTTAAAATATACAAATATGGTATCTCTCTTTCTCTTTCAAAATATCTTATTGTACTGTACTCACCCTTCTTGTGATGATGTAAAATGCTAAAATGACTATGTGATGGGATGAAGTGAGGGCAATAACACAGGCATTGTGACGTAGGTGGAAAATTCCAGAAATAAACAACTCATAAGTTTCAAATTGTGCACTATTGTAGGTAGTGTGATGAAATCTCTCACCCTCCTGCTTTGCTCCACGGGATGGCAATGAGTCACTGCATAATCACCTCGGCTATTAGAGCAACTGTGGCAGTATTGCAGCGCTTGTGTTCAAGTGACCCTTATTGTACTTAATAATGGCCCCAAAACAAGGTAGTGATGTAATATTTTTGAACTATAGTTGGCCCTGAGTAACTGAAACTGTGGAAAATGAAACTGGGGCTAAGGGAAGACTACTGTACTATACTTCTAGCCGTATACTGTTTATCACCAGTTATATAAAATGGTAATATATTATTTGCATTACGGTAGCACGGATTAAGTCAGGTTGTTCACCTGGTAATTTCAAGTTACGTGATTCACCCATGTATATGTAAAGGTCTTCCCAAAAGTC
Organism: Cacajao melanocephalus; assembly: GCA_963573385.1. Taxonomy (NCBI): domain Eukaryota; kingdom Metazoa; phylum Chordata; class Mammalia; order Primates; family Pitheciidae; genus Cacajao; species Cacajao melanocephalus. Next base: position 2,612 of record CAUYLG010037443.1, read on the forward strand.
TTAGTGAAACTGTAAGATTTAATACTTTTGGAAGCATAAACGCTACAAATTTTTATATAAAAGCTTCAAACAAACTTTATTTAAAAGTGTAATGACTTACATATATTTTACATTTATATAGCTTTGTTAATTTTGAGTAATACATTATAAAATTTTTAGTTTTTAGTCCCTCTGGTTGAAGATGGGAAATGTTGACTGAAACAAGAAATTAAGTCTTTTCGGACAACTTCCATTTCCACCTTGGACTTATTAAAATGCTCAGTAGATAACCAGGATTGCAGCTGTGGCCATTACCAAATTTGAGAGAAAAAAGTGGCTTGAAATGAAAGTGCATTGCAGTTCCAGTAACAAATAACTCTTTTATTTAAGTTTAATTTATTCAGAAACTTAAAGTTGGAGTTACCATAAAAATATTTTTTCCTGAATCAATAGGTTATTGTTACAACAAAAATATTTTCTACATAAATACCACAAACCATCATAAAGTTGATGAAATTAACAATGGTAGTATCTAATCTTCAGACTCCACCCAAGTTTTGCCAATTGTCCCAGTAACATTAGTCTTTTACGGAGAAAGGAACCAGTTCAGGACCATACATTACATTCAGTTGTCACATCTCTAAGCTCCTCCAGTCTAGAATGGATCCTCTGTCTTTCCTTGATTTTCGTGACTTTGAGACTTTTGGGTATTATTTTTGTGGCATGTCCCTCAATTTGTTCTTTCTTCATTATTAGATTCATATTATATAGATTTGTTAGAAGTACAACAAGAGTAATGCTGTAGTTTTGTCATTTCATCTTATTAAATGGAATAAAATTTCTATTTAACCCACTGCAATGGAATGTCACTGGAAATGACCACTTGATTAATGTGACATCTGCCAGACTTTTCCACTGTAAATTACTCATTTTACTTTCATTATTCAATAGTACTTTGTGGGAAATTAGTTTGAAATTATGTAAATACCCTTCCTTATCAAAATTTTAATTGGTTCATTATTTAGCTCATGATTTATTATTTTACTACCTTACTACCTTTATTATTATGATTCTCAAATTTTCCCAGATTTGGCCAGTGGTGTTCCCTTCAAGCTGGCTTTTGTGCCCATTTGGTATGTCCCCATTATTTTTTTAGTACTTCTTTGCTTTTTGCTTCAAAAGATGTTCCACTTTTAATTGTCCCTTTCCTTTCCTGTCCTGGCCCTAAAATCAGCCATTTTTTCAAGGAACTTTGGTTTTTTAGTGGAGAATGGCATCTAGAAGCCAAGATATGGGCAATAGCTGTTCTCATTATTAGGGTTGTCTTAGTTTGAGCTGCCATAACAAAATACCATAGACTGGGTGGTCTAAGAAATAAATATTAATTTCTCACAGTTCTGGAGGCCCAATAGCTAGGGGCCGGTAGCTTGGGTTCCTGGTGAGAGTTCTCTCCCTGGCTTGTAGGCAGCTGCCTCCTCTCTCTGTGTTCACATGCTGTTTTTGGTGCACACACATGGAGGGAGAGAAAATGGTCTGGTGTCTGTTCCTCTTCTTGCAAGGGCACTTATCACATCATGTGGGCTCCAACCTTAAGACCTCATCTAAACCTAATTACCTCCCAAAGTCCTCACCTCCAAATACTATTATTAGAGCTCCAATATATGAATTGTTGAGGGATACATTCAGTCCATAACTAGGTGTTCCTGCTGCCACTCCCTCTCAGAGGAAAGCTAGTGTCTAAATCCATTAGGTTGGTGTAAAATAATTGCAGGTTTTGCCATTACTTTTACTCTTCCTTTATATAAATAGAGATAGATATAGATGATGTAGATATAGATATATTAGGCTGCTGTAAAAGTAATTGTGGTTTTTGCCATTAAAAGTAATGGCAAAACAGAGTATTTATATATAGATAAAGAGCAAAATATATCTATACATACTACAGCTATTTATTGTATACTTTACAGATACTTACAATTCTATCTAGTTATTGAAAACCATGAGTCCACACAAATACTTCCAATTCCATACCTGAACAATTCTTTCTTGTTCCCTCCATTTGAATCTCTGTAACTCCCTTCTCCAACAGTGAGAAGCCTGTGTCCTATTATTATGGATATATTTTCTTGTTTGACTCATAATCCCATGGTGACCCACCTCTTATATCTGCCTCTCCCCCTCCCCATGAGGATGCCCTCCTTACTCTCCCCATGTTCTGATACCTCATACTAGGCCACTTTCCAACATATGGATGTCCTCCTTATCCCACAAGGACTTGAACTGCCCATTCTGGGTGACACCCCCCACATTAGATGCCCTTCTCACCCTATCTGGGCTCTAAGTCACCATGTCATAACCCCCTCCCCCACCGTGTGGTAACCCTATTCACCCTCTCTGGGTTCTGACATCCCACTGTGTTCTTCCTTCCTCTGTGTGGATTCTTCCTTTACTCCCCCTTCACTCCATTCAAACTCTTATGCCCCACTTCAGGTCATGGACCACCATGGCTCCTCCTCAGTTCCCAGTGGTTCACATGCCTACCTTGTTCTCTTTCACCTCTAGGACTGACTTATTTGTGAAGAAAAGGGAAGAGGAAGAGTCCAAATAACTCCTAAATATGTGTGTTGTAGAGATTACCTTTGCTAAATCTTGTTGAATTAGAGAGAAGAATGAGCCAAATGCAACATCTGTATGGTTTCAAATGCTGCTAACTGCGCTATACATCATTCTTTGTGTGGGGAAGGCAGTTATATTTACTTGTAAGCACCCCTTAAGGCTTTGCGTTGAACATGGTAATCCTGCTAGAGTTTGGATGAGAAAAAGATAGCATTTATTGGAGCAAAGAATGGATTAAACAGGAAAAGTAACTAAGAAGAGCTACCTTTTAAATCTCATCTCACTTTGCTTCTTCATGCATTCCTCAAAATAAATTGCTATACAGATTAGTCCCAGAGATCTAAATTACAAAAGATGTTGAACATCACACTAAGGCATTTGTTCTTTCATTTAAAGTCAACAATGGCAAGTCACAGAATGGGGCTGGACAATAAAAAAAGGCATAAGATTGTGAGAAAAAATTTAATTTCTAGTTATGAAGTTGGAAAAGATCATGACTCTATTGTATATCTTATCAATTGTTTTCAGGATGAAAGCTGTACAATAAATGGACTGGGTCAGGGAAATTGTTTTATAGTTGGGTTGCTAACAGATAAGCTATTTTTATTGGTTAATACTTATACCACTCAGACAAATCAGCCTCAGTGTCACTCCCACACTTGTTAGTACATTACTGCTGTCACAGAAACCAATCAACAATTACTTGTTTTATACTTCGTATAAGGTAAAGCATAATAAAATGCAGTGCTTAAATAACAGGCTTCATCCAAGTAAGAAAAAAGGTATACAATCCATTTTTTTCAATATTTAGAGGAAAGACTATTCATCAAATATTTAGGCATTTGATTTTGGAGAAACACCTTCAGCACTGTTTAATTACTACAGAAGCTAAGATGTAACAGAATTCAGTTTAACTTTTAACAGTCTGGAAAGACCAGCCTACACGCTCTTCTGGTGAGATCAGTGGTTCTTGGCCATCACCGAATACCAGGCATCAGAGCCTTCTTGGGCCCGAGTGTCAGCCCCAAAGCACATTTGGTGGACTGAGACCATGGTTGGGTAGGAAGACCAAGGAGAGAGGATAAGAACAACTAGGCAGAAAGAAGGCAGAGATTACTGGAAAGAGGAGAAAGGGAAAAGGGAAAGAAGGGAAGAAAGAGCTTGAGGGAGAAAAAACAGAAATGGAAATAGAGGAGAGAGCTATGGTTTGAATGTGTCCCTCCAAGGTCTTGTGTTAGAAACTTAATCCTCAAGCAATGTTGAGAGATGGGGCTCTCAAGAGGTGATTAGGTCATGAAGGCGCTACCTTCATGAATAGATTAATGCTGTTATCATTGGAGTGGGTTAGTTATCTTGGGAGTGGGTTCCTGATAAAAAAATGAGTCAGTCCTCTTCCCTGTTCTTTCTCTTGCCCTCTTGCCTTCCACCATGGGATGGCACAGCAAGAAGGCCCTAGTGAGATTCAGGCCCCTCGACCTTGGAATCTCCAGCCTCCAGAATGGTAAGAAACACATCTCTGTTCTTCATAAATTACTCAGTCTAAAGTCTTCTGTGACAGCAGCACAAAATGGACTAAAACAGAGAGGAAGAGGAGGAGGAGAAAAGCAGTTGAGAGGACATGTGAAGACAAAGTTACTGAAAGATGAGATTCATTATCAGAGGAAATAGGGGAAATATAGAATGAGTGTTTAAGAAAAAACCAGGAAAGTATCTCACTTACAACACTTTGAAGGCATGCAGATATTTTATTGCCTAAAATTTACATTTCTAAATGTGCAGAAAAAAGTTCTCTGACCTATGACCTGGCCAAGTCTGAGTAGCCTGTGCCTTAGTTTGTCCACATGGTGAAGTCCCACAGCCTCCCCCTGACACTCGGGAGAATTCTCTTGCGACGCAAATATAAAAGCAAATGTTTGTATCATATTTTCATTTATGGCTGCCTTAACTTACAGAAGAAATAGGAAAAAGCCTTAGATCACATTGCTTGGAACTTATATAACATCTTTAAAGACTGTTAATTGACATCATGCTTCTTAATCTACAATATCATCCTGAGGTGGAGATTGATAGGTTTGCCCCCATTCTATAAAATAAAAATAAAATAAAAGATTAGATCACATACACAAAGTCTAGAAGAGGAACGATTAGCTTTAGTTGTCTTGTTTAATCAAGCATGAGAAAACTAAGCTAATTCCATACGCTGAGACTGATGAAAATGTGTAAAATAAGTTGGTCCACATTACAAGTAGGTTCAATTTGGCCAAAAGATGCCATGTTTCAAACTTAATCACCTGAGTGCAAAACTGTAAGGATTATGCTCCAGTTAGTCTTTTAGTTCTGTTTCCTTCATTTCAAAATTCCTTTTGCCCTAAATAGTAGCCGGTACTTGCTATTGTCTTTTGACATCATCGTTTTCACTCGTCTGCTTAGGCTGAAAGTATGTCCATCCCACAGGTGAATACACAATCAAGAGCTGCAGAGCAGAGCCTTTATCTCCACTGTGGCCTCCACCACAGCAAGCCTAAGTGCACTTCCAAGGATCCTACAATCATTTGTCTTTTTGTGACACCATAAAGTTCAGTAACCAGCAATGCATGGTTCAATGCAGGACGTACTGTGGGAGAGAGAAATGGGCAGGAGAAGACACACTTCTTGCCTTTAGGGCTCATTAAATTGTCTACTGTTTCTTTTTTCATCTTGCTTTGCTTTGGCTCTTCTGTCTTCTAGTGAATATACTTTTTGGGTGTCTGTCTCTTTATATTGTCATGTTATCTTCCCATTACTCTTCAATTTTCAATGTTGAAATAAATAAACCCTAGGGCTTTGCAAAACTGTTATTTCCCTCAGCAAAGAATGTACTCCTCATCAATGCCAGTGATTTCATATTCCACTGGCTTCACAACAAAATAAGCAAGACTTTCTTAGGTGCATTTGTTTTTACATGACATTTAAGGTAAATTCTGTGGGATTGTAGCCCAACAGGAAGTGACATCTTTCCCAGAAATACAGCATGATTGGCAAAATTGTCAGCAATCACCCAACCTAGGGGCCAAATGTAACAATATGGGAAGAACAGCACTCTGATTAATAAATGCGACTGAAATACAAATAAAATGTGTGGTTTTCCAGACTCACAAAGTATTGGAAGACAAAACTGTGAGCAAATTCCATTATAACATGCAAGAGGAGTGCTGAAAGATAGCCGCAACCTACGTGTTTCTCCTTAGCCACTCAGCCATCCTGTCTCTTCGCTTCTTGTTTTTCAGATTTTCATTCTTTATTGTCTGTAATTTGGTATGAACTTTGATCCTCTGGTCTTCCTCCAACATGTTACTGAAAAACTGCTGCAGCTGGAAGGACAAAGAGACAGCTGATCAGTACAATCTAACTTCTCATTTGGACCAAATAAAGGTCTAAATGCTAAAGTAGCAACATGATTTTGCAAATTGGTGATGATGAATGAGTAGAAATGTATACTCCTAGATTGTGTGCCCCTGGGGAGACTGTGACTGGACAATGTGATGAACACCACACCTACCCCAAAGAAGCGAATGTGACAGGAAGGTCCATGAAGCAGAAACTATGTCTTATTCATTGTTCTATTCCCAAAGCACATATTAAGTCTCAACGAATATTTACTGAATGCATATGGAGTGTTATCTAAGATTCGTAGACAGAGATACAGTGAAACCCCCCACTGTAAATCTCAAAAGAAACTGCAACTTCCAAAGCTCAAAATTGGTACATAATATTTACATCTTTACAAATGTCATCCTTTACTTGAGAATACTTAGATAATGGATTCATCCGTTGGCAGAATTACCTCATTGGGTGAGGTCAAGCATTCAGTTATCAGAACATTTGTTGCAATATTATGGATAAGTCATACTACAAGTGAATAATAAGTTATATTCCAAAATATAAATAAGTTATAAATTTTTTCAATTTTCATTTTACCAAAACTCTATTTTTGTATCAGTGGATTAGAACTCCAAACACTTGCAGCCCTAAGACACAGCTCACAAAAGCTCACTTAAACCCTAACATATTTGAAATTGCATAGTAATAGGGCTATCAAGCCTAATTACGGTGTAAAAGAAATGTTTTGGAGAAAAGTCAGTTAAAGAGCCAGGAAGAATCCTCCCCAGCTCTTTACTTCCCTGCTCACATCGGCCAGGAGGTGGTAACCACCAACCCTCAACTCCACATCACAGATAGTGTCCAGGGCTCCCGTAGTGGTGGGAGGGGAGTGGGGATGGTGTGTGGGATTACAGGTGGGCCTCACGTGTGCTTGAGAGTATGTCTAGCTGGGGAGCAAAAAATCCAGAACCAGAGATGTGGAAGGTATTTGAAAATTGTGCCTGTGGGGAGGGACAAGCGACACAAATCACTTTATTTTCACTTTCCTTTTCGGTATTTTAGATACTACCCTGTGAACTGATGCAGCCTAGCAGCACTGCTGGACATGAACAGCTGTTCACAAGAATATTCATCTTAGCTAATTCATTTATTTTAAAAAATTGCAATGATTTACTGCAAAATCAATTTTTGCAATTTTGAAAATCTGTCAGTGACTAGAGTTTTGAAACTTAAAATTGCTAAATTTATACAAACCTCATTTATTCATTCCTTAACAAGAACAACAAAACGTCACGAGATTCTGTAGAGGCGAAGGTTGAACCAATGAATTTCAGAAGATACAAACACACACTGAGTCTTGATTCTCGGTGCTTTTGTTCCAGTGTGTTCTGGGTGTGGTGCGCTTTTCTTTCCCTTGTCCAGGGAATCCCTGATAAATCAGATCCTGACAGCTCAGCCTCAGGCAGGCCAAAACTCAAAAAATGATAATTTCTTCAGGAATTAACAGTTCTCCTTCTCTCATAATCAGAATGATATGACTGTCACCTTCTCCTTTTTTTTTTTTTTTTTTTTTTTTTTGTTTTGAAAAAATATATATGAGTTTATGAGATCGGAACTGTAATTTTATTACTTTAACCTTCCCCTTTTTTTTTTTTTTTTTTTTTTTTTTGCTTAGAATCAAATTTCAGGCCTTTATGACCTACGCACATGTATTTGTTTATTTGCTTACAGAGAGCTGATTTACCTTTATTTACACAGACTCTTCTTGTTCTTATTAACATAGTTTCAGGCCGTGGTGTTTAATTTTAATCAGTTTTACTGGGATTTAATTTATGTACAATAAACTAGATCTACTTGAGCTGTACATGTCAATGAATTTTGACCAAAGTGTACCCCTTTTAAACCACAGCCACAATCCACCACATTTCCTCTACCCCGCAAATGGGTCCTCAGGCCCTCTTGCAGTCCATTGCTCTCTGTCCCAGGCAACCACTGATCTGCCCTTTGTCACTATAGATCCATTTGCATTCCCCAGAATGTGACTTGCTTCTGTTACTAAACATAATCACCTTGATATTAATCCATGTTGCTACACAAATTTTAACATTTCACCATAGTATTCCATTGTGTGGATATATTACTTTTCCATTCACCTATGGATGGGCATTTAGATGATTTCCTCCAGTTAACATTTTTTAAAAACTGCCTCTTTTCTGACATGGTCGTGCCACGTTACATTCCTCTCTGCTGTATAAAAGAGTCCCAGTTGCTCCGTATCTTTGCCACCATTTGGTACCATAAATCTTTCTAATTTTACCTATGCTACTGGATGTGTAGAGGTTGTATTTATATTGTATTCTTGTTTTACTTTGTGTGAATGCATCTTTTTGTAGACATCTGCTTTTGCCAGCTTTGTTTACCTTCTGGTTACAGCCCTTTTGCCTTCCAGAATTACCCTTTCCCCTTCCCAGTGCCTGTGACTTGGGTGGGGCTGCTGCCTAGTGTGGCCACATGACTCTGGCTACACCAATCAGAGTATTCCATCTCCCCGGGACACAGCGATTGCCGCGCGTCTGACCCAAGTAGGACCAACCAAAGTGCTTTTTTTCAGGGCAGGAACTCCCGAAGCTCTGAGAAAGTATCCTTCCTTCTGCAACTGAGAGTGCTAAGGATTATGAAAGCGGGGAGCTATGCTTCTCTCCACATGGAAAAAGACTGCCTAATAAATATTCAGTCTAGAGGACAGGAAAGCCAGGAAATGGTAAGAATCTAGAATAGACAAAACTAAGATATGATCTCAGTCCTCAGGGAACTCATTATAGTCTCATGGGGTAGACATATTTACCAGCAATTACACTATAATGTAATAAGCACTATGGTAAAAATATATTCATAGATGACTTGAAAGCATGCGTGAGAAGAGGATATAAATCAGTTCGTTAAAAAAGTTCCTAGAATACGTGGTAGGCACAGGATCTTAAAGGATGATTAGGAATTATCCAGTCAGGGACAGGGATGAGGAGCGTTCTCCTGACAGTAGGTAGGGTGTTTTTGAACTCCAGAAAATGTGAAGCAATGCAATAATTCAAGAAAATTTGTAAGTGGTACAGTATAGCTAGAGGAAAAGTGTGTAGGGGTGTCTGTCCATCTCTCTTGCTCTCTGACACTCGGTGGTGCCGTGAGCAAAATGAAGCCAAACTGTAAGGGCCAGATCATGAAGGGCCTCATGTGCTAATCACAAGATTTCAAAATTTCTTCGAAAAACTATGAAAAGCTACCGAAGCTTTGGAACAGGGCAATGATTGGAAGTGATGGCAAAGGTGGGATGGAGGGAAGGCCAGTCTGGGACGGGAACCCTGGGTCAGAGTCCACTGCAGTAATTCAGGTGAGAAAGGATGAAATGCCACCCTCCATGAACAGATGATTGCTATTTCAGGAGCAGGATACAATTAAAAACTCCTCTCACAGTGATACACCACCAACAGAAGCATAGAATGTAATGATTCAGATAAGCATATTATTTTTAATTTTAGCAAGTCTAAATTGCATAAAAAGTGGTTTCCAAATTATCATTGTATTTCATAATATTTAAAGTGCTTACCTCTTCAATCTGTATATCTGTGGTTATGGCTCTCCCTATTGTATATATTAGATTAATCAATGATTGTGTTCCATACCTACAAGGCAATAAATGTTAATCAAGGGTGGAAAGGATTTTGCAAGATAAAGCTATATTTTAGATAGCAGATGCATGCCAAGTGTACAGCCCCTATTAATTCCTATCTTCCAAATCTAAGTAAAAACATGTATGAACTAGTTTAGCTTCATCTTTTAATAGAAAATCCTATTAACACTAAGGAAATATTTATAGTTAAATACTTACATGTATTACACAAATCTATTATTTAAATCTAAAAAGCTCTTCTTAGAAACAACCATTATCTTTTAAAATGAGGTAGTTGGAATACATGTCACATGTTCAAATCAATACAATTTATAATAGAATAAATAAATGTGTAAATTATACCCCTTAAAAAAACAGTAGTTAATAGAGGATCAATTTCAGAACTGCTGACTAAAACCCCCGAACGTGTATTTAAAATGTTGCATTTATGTATGCTCTTTTGGAGAGAGGATCCGTATCTTCTGATGTTCTCTAAATGTTGGTGATCCCGAAGGCTGAGCACCACGGCTCTGCCTGTGCTTGTTTCAATAGGCACGGTAATGGAAACTTCCCCTCTAGGTTACTGTCCTTGAATATCCAGCAAAAAAAATCTTAAAATAGCTGTGAAGTATTGCTATGAAAAAACAGGAGATACTTACCTGCTCAAAGTGTGGCTGTAGTTAAAAAAGTATGTAAAAGACTTTTGGGTGCATTATAAAAGAAAGAAAAATTAAAATAGGGTTATTATAATGGACTGACCAAGAGATGGTTGAATAGTTAATATATACAATTGATTTACTTCAAAAATTTCTACTTGAAATTAAAAATTATGAGAGTTAACTTTGGTATAATATATTAATAAAGATGAGAGAAAATAGTGCTGCTGTTTTTCTAAGTTCCTAGCTGTAACTTACACTGTGTCTACCTGAGCAAAGTAAAGAACAATATAATTCTGTATATTATTTAGGCAAGCAAAACTGTTTCTATGAAGAAAGAGGAATATTTCTTAGTTCTCTATTATAATTGGCCAGGTAGGCAGAAAAAGCCTATAAAATGACTCAAGAAATTTGAGTTTCAAAGAACCCAAATTCCAACCTTAAAAATAAAAATAGAGGCCCCGCGCGGTGGCTCACGCCTGTAATCCCAGCACTTTGGGAGGCCAAGGTGGGTGGATCGCATGAGGTTGGGCGTTCGAGAACAGCCTGACCAACATGGAGAGACCCTATCTCTACTACAAATACAAAATTAGCTGGGCGTAGTGGCACATGCCTGTAATCCCAGCTACTCCAGAGGCTGAGGCAGGAGAATCGCTTGAACCTGGGAGGCGGAGGCTGCAGTGAGTCAACATCACCCCATTACACTCCAGCCTGGGCAACAAGAGCAAAACTCTGTCTCAAATAAAATAGAAAACAGAGGAAACCTATCTTTGGTGCTAAATGTGTAAATTTCTGCCAGACACAGGAGAAACATTACCCAAGGAGGCAGGACTGGGTTTGATATTACCTTGGACAACTAATAAATTGTAAAAATGGAGAATAACAGATCCTTAGAAGCATTGTTCTGAAGTGTAAATGAGATAATGTATGTGGAAGCACATATTAGATTACCTGGCACACTTCATTTCTTCCTGCTCTTGTCAATTTCAAGAGGAGTTATTTTTGAAACAGAGATGATTTATCATTCTTGTTGAGGGAGCAATCTCTTTCAAATATTTCTCAACAAAACTGCATTTCGAATAGTTTCCCCCCATCAGTGTTCAAATACATTCTAATTAATATAAAGTCAAAAGCCAATATGTGTCAATATAGTAATCCTTTTTAAAAAGTTGATAACATCTAATGTTAGTGTGGGAACAGTGATTTGGGTATGCCAGTATGGCTCACCTTTCTACCTCTCCCCCTTCTCACATTTCCCCTCCCTTCATCTCCCCTACTGTGTCTGATTCCTTGTGGAAAGGATGGCCACGAGTCAAGCATGTGGACACCAAGGCATCTGGCCTGATCCACGCCATGGGAACAGGCACCCCAGCGCTTGGACTCTCTGCTCTGATAACCTCTCACTTTGCTGTGCTCCTGTTTAGCTGTTTCAGCTGTGCTCCCCATCATGAAATACAACCAAGTAGAAGTAAAAATGTTTTTGAGCTTAAGTTTTTAAGCTTAAGACTTTAGGCAATATAATATGTGGAGAAAAAAAATCAAGTGTTTAGTGAACGAAGAAGGTAAGATTCATTTTGGACAGGTTGAGTTTAAAACTGATCATACTCTGTATTCTATACTCAAATCAAACTATGATTTTTCTGTCTGCTGTGAAGCCCATTTAACTGAGATGATAAAGGCACAAATATCGCTTCTACCACATCCAATGAAAAGTCACAAAAAACTATTGCTTCATCCCTATTCACATAGATAGGATCTATTCATAGCTATGTGTACCTACTGACTTTTCTGTAACTTGAAAGATAGCTTTATGACCAATGGAGTCTTTCTCATTGGAATAAGTATTCAAGAGATCATCTTTGGCTCAATAATTAACTAAAATTTCCCACAGCAACCAGTGCAATGCTCTGTATATGAGAGTAAGGGTAAAGATCAAGCCAAAAGTTGTTTTATTCAATCAAATATTCCAAAATGTATTTCCAGATTAGGCTTCCCGGGAAGAATTCTGGGCCTGGCTGAAAGGAGCAGAGGTTCGTGCACCACTATCGATGACGTACTCAACTCCAACATGTGCCTCGGTGTGGAGATGCCTGTGAGCCTGCATGTTACTGTGAGATGTGTGCCCATGAGTGCTCTGAGACAAGGGAGGGACTTACTCAAAACCACAGCATTGTCCACTTCATGCCCAGGGCCAAGCTGGACATGAGATGGTATTTGTTTGTTTTTGCATTTAGGCAAGCTGCCTCTGCCAACCTGTCTCTCGCCCTACGGAAGTGGAGCACAAGATCCCAGGAACCTACCACCTTACAAGAGGGATACACAACCCCTCTGCTCAGACTCATCCTAATTCTAGCTCCCACAGCCAAAACCGAACCAGCAACCAAAAGCTCCACACACTAAAAAAAAAACCAAAAACTAAAACTAAACGAAACGAAGAAGATGATTCAAACATTTTCATAAAAGAGCAACTGACGAGGGCAGAGGAAAGGATACACAGGCACTGCACAGAGGATTTTTAGGGTAGTGAAAGTACTCTACGATACTACAGTGGTGAATATGCATCATTATACATTAATATATCAAAATCCATAGAATGTGCAACACCAAGAGTGAACACAAATGTAAACTAGGGGCTTTGGGTGATAATGATATGCCTGCTTACATTCATCAATCATAGTACAGCTATGAGCCACATAACAATGTTTCAATCAACAAAAGACATTATGTATGAGGGTGGTCCCATAAGATGAAAAAGGAACCGAAAAATCCCTATTCCTTAGCGATGTCACAGTCATTGTAACATTGTAGAGCAATGCATTACCTTTTCTATGTTTAGATATGTTTAAATACACAAACACTTACCGTTGTGTTACTACTCTTCCGGTATTCAGTAACATGGTATGCAGGTCTGTAACCTGGGAGCCATAGACTATACCATATAGCCCAGGTGTGTAGTAGGCTCTACCATCTAGGTTTGTGTAAGTACGGTTTATGTTGTTCACACAATGACTAAATCACCTATGGATGCATTTCTCAGAATGTATTTCTGTTGTTAATCAACCTGTGACTGTAAATGTGCGGCTTTGACGCAAGATGTTGACAGAGGGGGAGGTTGTGCCTGTGTGGGGCAGGGCTATATGGGAACTCTGTCTGCTCGATTTTGCTGTGAACTTAAAACTACCCTAAAAAATTAAGTTTATGAATTTTTAAAAAATCAACTGAAAAGCCACCTCATTTATTTAAACATTTTCTGGAATTATGATAAATAAATCACTTCATAAGATGAGCTTTCTAAGTAAAACAAATTTAAAATATTTGAATAAATCTTGGCATCTGAAAATGTTTGAAAGATACGTCTTTTTTTTTTTTTTTTTTTGAAAAGGGGTTTCACTCTCGTTGCCCAGGCTGGAGTGCAATGGCACAATCTTGGTTCACTGCAACCTCCGCCTTCTCGGTTCAAGCGATGCTCCTGCCTCGTCCTATTGAGTAGCTGGGATTACAGGCATGTGCCACGATGCCCGGCTAATTTTGTATTTTTAGTAGAGACAGGGTTTCTCCATGTTGGTCAGGCTGGTCTTGAACTCCCGACCTCAAGTGATTTGCCTGCCTTGGCCTCCCAAAGTGCTGGGATTACAGACGTGAACCACAGAAGATGTAGATGAGGTGTTAGTTAAGAACACATCAAAAGATTAAATATTTTCGGTAGTACTCTCAAAAAATAAATAATTAAGAAGGATGCATTTTCTTACTTAGCAGGAAGTAAATAGAGAGCCAGGAATCAGAGCGGGGGGAATGAGTTCTAATTCAAGTTCTTTTATTTACGTGGCATTGACTTTAAGTTATTTAACTTCTGAGTCTTGGTTATTGGTTGGTAATTATTTCATAAGTGGCTGTGAAAATGTAGTTATTGCATATATAAACACATTATTTTGTTTTTTAATTTTTTTGGTAGAAATAGAGTCTTGCTATGTTGCCCAGCCTAGTTTCAAACTCCTGGGCTAAAGTAATTCTCCTGCCTTGGCCTCCCAAAGTGCTGGGATTTTATAGGCGTGAACCACCATGCCCAGACTAAACATGTTATTTTGAAGAACAACATTAATGTGTGTTTTTTGTTCTAAATGTGAGATTCTAATACTGCTGAGGGATGTTACCAATTTCATAAAATAGAAATGAACAATATTGAGAAAAAGAAATAAACTGAATCATACAGGGACTTGTAATAAAGCAGATACAACATATCATCTCAGTAAGATAATATTAATAATAATGAACATTAAACATTTATTTTGTGGCAATCACTTTAAATAGCACATTATTAAATTATCTTAAAGCCTAATTATCATTATCTTCATTTTATGAATGAGAAAACTGAAGCTTACGTTAAAAATCTTGTTTAAGTTTATACATTTAGCACTCTCCTCAACCTAAGATTGATCTGATTCCAATTCTATTGCATTAACTTTTTGACATACCATGTCTCTAGTGGATACATGAAAAACTAAAAGCACAGTAAATAAAAGGACAAAGGAAAGTGATGAAGGGACACTTTCCATAGTTCTTAAAAAAAGAAACCACTACTTTGCTATATTGCTCTAGTTTAGTCTGTCCCCGTGCCCCAGTTCTAGAATTGACCCCCAATAGTGTTAACACACTGTCATATTCAGGACGACCTTAGAAACAGGACATCACCAATGAAGATCACACAAAACTCCTTGACATGATATTCAAGGCCTGTTATTACCGGTCCTTCTCCCTGACCCTCAACTTTCTTTCCCAACTCCTATCTCCTCTCCAGTGCTCTAAGCTCCAGCCGGTTACTTTAGTCCCAAGTTAACCTCCCAGCTCTGCCTCCAGGTATTTCCTGGTGTTACATCCTCCAGGTAGAAGGAAGAGATTTGCAACTGTGCTTGTTCAAACCACATGCACCTCCCTTTCTTCCACTTAAACCCCCGAAGCCCTTGCCATCTCTCCTCCACAGCATTTATCAGATACCAAGTCCTAATCCCATTACATCCCCAATAACAATTTGAACTGCACCTTGACATAGAAAAACTAAAACTTTTCATTACTAGGAAGAATCTTTGAATTTATCAAATACATCTAGAAGAAGAAACCAAGACCTAAATGTTAACGAAGGGTTTTCTTAGTTCCAGTTCCAAATGAGTAGGTTGGAAAATTTTGTTTCTCCCATCCGTGTTTCTTCTGAAACGACTACTCTACTGGCAAAATTACACTTTGTTTACATCAGCTTATCCCAAGCTGAAGTTTAGAAGAACTATACCTAGAAGATGCTATGTAGTCAAATTGTATGGAAAACTCTAGGTTTCCTTCTACAGGGCTTCTTGGAGACTTTATAATGCTAAAATACACTGTGAGTTTGCAAAAGTGAGGGTTAAAATGGTTTCGAAACTGATTGAGCTATTGTCTCTGTCTGCCCCAGAAGGCTTATCATCCCCATCTTCACGAGTAGCATCCAGTGGAATGTGCTTGAGACAAACTTGTTAGTGCTTAGTCACATTTTAGCAAATTCAGTATAAATATTTTCTACATTTTAATATAAAATTTAATTTGGCATAAGCATTTTTTACTTATAATTTTATACTATCTTCATCATTACATGAGGACTAATGACATACATATTATCATGTCAAATATGTCTGTTTAACTAGTGATAATTAAATATTCAGATGTGCAAAAAACTAAGTATTCCTGTGCCATTTTGAGTATAAATAAAATTGTAATTATTAAGTTGAACTTTTATTTCCTTCTAACAATTCATAAATAATGTTATTGTCTATTCAAACACAACTATTAGCAAAATTGAGCAAGACTGCTGAATATAAATTAAG
The DNA here is from genome assembly GCA_963573385.1 of Cacajao melanocephalus. Lineage (NCBI taxonomy): Eukaryota > Metazoa > Chordata > Mammalia > Primates > Pitheciidae > Cacajao > Cacajao melanocephalus. Next base: position 18,736 of record CAUYLG010037443.1, read on the forward strand.
CCCTAAAAATAAATGCATAAGATGTAGAAAGCAAATTAATTTGAGTCTGAAACACTTTTTGTAGCAGAATGTGCAAGAAAAGTGAACTAAGGTGAATTTACCAAGTAGAATAGGCATCCTCATTTTGTCAACTAAACGATAAAAATATTCAAGCTGTAGTTAAAAGTTCATGCATTGCTCTTCCGTAACACAGGCAGTTTGTAGTGAGACTAAATACAGGGAAAATGATCACTTTTCTAGTCAATGCAAAGGACTTTTGTCGCCTAGCTAGACTAAAACTGAGCTTCCACCACCAAACCAATGACCTAAATGAAAGAAAGGTCTCACTTTCCTTCTTACCTTTTACTCACAGCTTGCCAGTTGTTGACTAAGAAGTCTTTTGCGACATACCACCCAACGTCAGATGCTGCCACAACCTCAATTATATTTGTTTCATTAGAAGTGAATGGAGATGCACTGATAGCATACGCCATATATCTGCAAAAGCACATTTGCAAAAAATACATTTTAAACATCCAACATAAAGAGTTAATTTAAATAAACGAAATGAAATCCCATGGTTCTAAGGTAGTGAGGCACAAATACGCATCATTTTAGTACTTACGTTAGCACATTTCCATTTTTTCCCTTTAGTTTATTAATTTCATTCCTCCACCAGAAACTCTCAAGGTAAGCTGACCATAATCACCTGTTAAGTATCCATGGGTCTTTGCTGCAGCTCATTGCATAAGCAAGTTGAAGCTTTTCTTCTTCCTTTGTTGTATTAGTGTAAATATTTAACAAGATGTCCCACTCTTTATCACTTCCCAAGGCAATGCCGTAACATAAAACCACTTCTTTAATTGGATAAGGTATTCTGTAAGATATAACATACAATGATATTTTTCATAGTAGTTAAGTTATATGTTGATCCAGGTTATCATATTTTAGAAGTATGAATCTAGAAAAAATATTTGAAGACACAGATAAAGTTCAAAAGTAGGGATCTAGAGAGGCAATTGTCAAAACTGTCATTAGCATTAATTCCATGAGAAGAGATCATCAAATTCCAAACTAAGGAGCTTTAAGAAAAAAGTAAATTAGAGTAGTATAGTGTACATTGATAATACAGTTTGGTCTTGTATCTCATCACATTTCCTAAGAGTACATCTGAGTTGATATATTAAAGGTAATAAAACCAAAATGGGAGTTAGTCTCAGCACTCAGTGAGGCAACAAACTAAGAGAGAGATGGAGAAAGACAGAGAGAGAGTCTCTGCTGCACTCTTAGATATAACAATCATAAAAAACAACCTATTAAGACTCAAAACAAGCATAGAAAGCTAAAAGTAAGTGCTTATTGGAAGAATGCACTGGCAATGAGAGGTCCTGGGTGATGATTCATTGTATAAATTCTAATCTATTGTTATACACACACCCACAGTAAACACTGGTTTTTTAAAAAAGGTATTTGAAAAGAATAGTAGGAGAAAGTGCTCAGCCAAGTGAAGGCAAAACACTCATTCCCACAGTGAGTACATCAAAAAGGGAAATTGCTCATGCTAAAATACGAGGACAAAAACGGCAGGAATTACAATATTACTCTTACTCATTTTCTGGATGGTCCACCCATTTTGCAAAGAGTTCTTTTGACAGCTGAAGACAGTCTTCAAGCCCCAACCAACACACAGTTCCAAAAAGTTTTTCCAGTGATATTCTTGAAGAAAAAGTCAAAGAAAAACAGTTTATTTTGCATTACCACTTTCATTTTCTCTGCCTCCAAGAAAGTATGTTTTATAAAAGGATGGGTATTTTAAAATAGCCTTTCAATGACATCAAGTTTGTTTAAAAAAATTGCTTTTGTGGATGACAGATGTATTTAAGATTCGGAGACATATTTACTGAGAGGCTCTTAGGCACCAAAAAAAGCTTCTAAGACTAGTACTTTTTGAAAGTTAGAAACAAATTACTGCCATCCTTCATCTCCCTCAAATATACATGGGTGTACCCAGACGCCACAGCTGTTGTCAATTTATTTTTCCTCCCTTTTACTAGAATTGCCTTATGGATAAAAAAATGATTTTAGAGTATCTGATCTAATAGACTTTAAAATAAAGTTCTTTCTCTATACAAGATAGGGAAAGGGAATAGTTCATTTCTCCCCTTCTACAATTTGTTTTCTCTTGTTGTGGTGTTTCTTCTACTCCCCCTGGCTGTTATGTACATGTTAAAAGAATAAAGAAAAAGAATAACGGGGTTTGGTTGGTTTTTACAGCTGAGAAGGGGTATACATTGTACTTCAAAACAAAATAAGTTCAAAAGAATACGGTAAAGACCAATAATAAATCCAGGTAAGTGATGCCTTGTGGTCCCTACTCCAGGTTTAGGGTAAGGGTAAAGAAATGCAAATTGGCCATAAGTTTCCAGAAAATGCAAGAGCCAAATTTCTGTTACTCCATCCTCCAGTTTCAACCCAGCCTGACCTGACCTTCTGATAAACTAAAGAGAACTGTCCAAGGGTGGAGGCCCTCTGAGAGACAGTTCTAGGCATTCATCTACATGCTGTATGCACTCCCTGTCCCCACCCATCCCAATCCCAAGCTGGTGGCAACAAGCTAGAGTTCTGTGGAAGTGCAGTCTAACTCCCCAGGGCTGCTCTGAAGAGAACTGGCCCTGGGATGCCATAAAAAGTAGGCCACTTCAGTCCAATTTAGCAGAGCCAAGGATATGTCTGGTTAACAAATGTGCTGTCTGATTGAGCACACTGCTTTCCCATTCACTCATACAAATTGCCTATCCACTCTAGGTAGTCCTTACCATTGTCCACCTACTCATCCATTCCATTCTATGTCCTTCCAGTCACATCCCTTAGCACTAAAATGTTGGCCCTCTCAGAAGAGTACTATTGAGAGAGAATAATCATACTTTGTATATTTTGTATTTCTTGCTTGGTCTAATTGATATGAACTTGACCAGAAGTTGTAGGTATAATCCCCGTACTGTTATTGGCTACAGAGTCCCTCCCTAAATCTAGAGACCATCCTACACACAAAACTTAGGGCACAAGAAAGACAGAAATACTACCACCCCATTTTGCCTCTTGTCTCCTTCCCAGACCACCATGACAACATGCTTACTCTCCTCACCAAACTAGTAAAATGAAAGTCATTTGTGATACTAACTCATGCTCACACAAGTAACTGATCTATATCACTGTCTACCTACCTCATCTTATCTGCATAATGACAGGATTTCTGTTAACAATAATATACAGAGGGGATCCTTTCCCCTGTGGCTTTTCCATGCCCGTCAACTCACTGGTATAGGCTAGCTTTGCTGAGCACACCTTCACCAATAGTAGGACACATTTATGATTTCAACCAGTAGTGTAAGCTTTGAGAATATACAGCTATAAGCTCCTGTGTGTACATGCATGTGCTTTGCAGGTAAATTAGGATATCCACTGACTATCTTCTCTTACAATACAGGTAGCCCACTAATCCCCGAGCTATTGTTCTCAAATACTAATAGCATACAAAATCTCTCAATGAATAACAGATATGAAGATTTTATTTTATGACTTCTGGAAGCCTATTAATATGAATGTGTTTTATTCAATTACCATTTCTTAAAATATACTTACAGAGCTAAGTAGTCATCTTGTAATACCAACACATTTTCACGAATTATAGTTACATAAATATTCCATACTGAATTAAGTCTCTTTAATAGGTACTTCTATAAACAACAAAGAAAATATACTGTTAGTTCTGGCTTGTAAAACTGAATTTTCACTATGTTCCTATTTATTTATCTGAAAAGACATTGATAGAGGAGTGGCAGATATTTCTTCAGAAATTATCTGTTACTAAATATGTAACTGGTTTATTTTTTACATCTTTGGGTTTAGTTCCATTTTACATAAAATGTGGTTTACCATAATACCAATGTTACGGTGTATTATGAGGATTAAATAATATATTGCAAGCACATTGCCTGGCACAAAGCAAGAACTCAAAAAATATTAGCTATTATTATCACTTAACATCATCTCATACACTTCCAGTTATGTTCAAAATAGAGGAGAAATGTCAAGAAGCCCTGATTCTGAAATAAAGTTTCTCCAACTAAGCTATCAGATGGTAAATATAAAATTATAAAAGTTAGACATTTATTAATAAATCCCTAAGAATTAACTAGATGCTTCCCAGTGAAATTCTTTAAAAACAAATATTAGTTATACTTCTTTACCCAGAACAAGTCATCAGTTGTTATCAATGAGCCCCCTCAATCCCACAAAAATTTCAGTGCCTTCTTTTATTAATCACCATCCCAAGATCAGCTAAATCCCCACTGGTACTTTGATCATGAGGAAAAAGAAAATCTGGAACTGTAAGAGGTATTTGCAATCTCACCCTCAGAATAGCCTAGAAATTCACTTGAAATCATCACCTAACATACTTTTTGGTTTGTGTGACCCGTAACTCCCCAAAGAGGGCTCCCTAACTTTTGCATTGATTTTATCATTGCCATTTTTTCCTATAATTACTGTTTAAGACCTAACAATGCATAATACATTTTTTTATTTATGATGGCATGTCATTTCTCTGTTCTAATTTCTCCCTGTCTTTTCCTAACATCAAAAGCATCTTCATATTTCTACATTTTCTGGAATATATCTCTCTGGTTTTAAGTGCTATTCCTATGGATAAGAATACTGCAATTATAAACACAGAGTTGTTAAAATTCATTCTCTTTGCCTAACAATCTCTTAGGAAAATAGTTGCTGATAAATATTATCCTTTTTCCTAAAAAAAAAAAAAATGGGCATACCATTTCTATCCACTTCTGGTTTCTTAGGACACACTCACTTCACCAAGAATGAAGTACCCTTCCAATCCTCACTCATCTCCTAGACCAAGTCTAGACTAAGGTATTTTCTTCCAAGAGCAATCAGCCATTGTCAAGCATATATATAATATAAAATTTATAAAATATATTTTTATTTATATATTTATTTTCTTTATAAAATAAATGTATATTTACTTTCTAACAGTGGAAAAGACCTGTCTCACAGATGCTGGCTACAATATGAAAAGAAGAAGAAAGGATTTATTTAAAAACTACATAAGAAAGAATGAAATTACCTTTAATAATGGATATAGATCAGAGTTCTTCACATCAGAAACAAGATCCTTGGTTAGCAAGTTTACCAAGACTGTATGCCATACTATGATTTCATCTTCTTCAGCAAGGTACTTGGTTAACTCAAGTGCTGTTTCAACCTCAATATAATTGTTTCTGTTTGAGTTAAAAACACACACACTCAAAAAACCTTCACTTGCTAAATAATTTGCATGTGTTTGATATTTATTCCATGTTTCAATGCCTGACTTCAATAAGGCATGTGAGTAAGTCAAGAAACAAGAAGGTAAATGTCCCATCTTATAGAAAAGATGAAATCGAAGCAAAGTTGACAAGCCCTTCATTTCAATTTGGTACTTTAAAGTGTCCAAAGTCTTGAAGGCTAGAGAAAATTCAGGCCAAATGTTGGACTGATTATTAGGAAATAGAAGAGTTATGCATTTAGTATGCATTCTTATGAGACTATAATTTGCACTCAACAAGTATTAATTAGAAGCAATTATCTATCTAATGCTCTGCCAGCTACTTATGTGCACATCAACTACAGGCATACCTCAGAGATATTGTGGATTCTGTTCCAGACCACCACAATAAAACAAATATCATAATAAAGTCATAAGATTTTTTTTATTTTCCAGTGCATATAAAAGTTGTGTTTATACTATACTGTAGTCTATTAAGTGTGCAATGGCATTATGTCTAGGAAAAAAAGTATACACACCTTAATTTAAAAGTAGTTTATAGTCAACAAATGCTAACAACAATTTGAGCCTTCAGCAAGTAGTAACCTTGGCTGCTAACTGATCAGGGTGGTGGTTGCTGAAGGCTGGGCTGGCTACGGCAATTTCTTAAAATAAGCAACAATAAAGTTTGCCACATTGCTCAATTTCCTTTCACAAAAGATTTCTCTGTAATATGTGATGCTGTTTAATAGCATTTTACCCACAGCAGAACTTCTTTCAAAATTGGAGTCAATCCTCTCACACACTCTGCTGCTGCTTTAACAACTAAGTATACATGATATTCTCAATCCTTTGTTGTCATTTCAACAATGGTCATAGCGTCTTCACCAGGATTAGATTCCTTCTCAAGAAACCACTTTTCTTACTCATTCATAAGAAGCAACTTCACCTCCATTCAAATTTTATGATGAGATTGCAGCAATTCAGTTGCATCTTCAGGCTCCACTTCTAATTTTAGTTCTATTGCTATTTCCACCATATCTGAAGTGACTTCCTCTGCTTAAATCTTAACCTCTTAAAGTCGTAAATGAGGATTGAAAACTTCTTCAAAACTCCTGTTTATACTGATTTTTTTTTTTTACCTCCTTTCATGCATCACAAACATTCATAATGGCATTTGGAATGACGAATTCTTTCCAGAAGACTTTCAATTTACTTTGGCCAGATTCATCAGAGGAATCATTATCTATGAAAGCTATAGCTTTATGAAATGTATTTCTTAAATAATAAGATTTAAAAGTAGAAATTACTCCTTGATCCATGGGCTGAAGAATTGATGTTGTGTAAGTAGGCATGAAAACAACATTAATCTCCTTGTACGTCTCCATTATAGTGCTTGTGTAACCAAGTGCATCGTCAATGAGCAGTGATATTTTGGAAGGAATCTCTTCTTTCCTGAGCAGTAGATCTCAGCAATGGGCTTAAACTATTCAGCAAACCACACTGTAAACAGATGTGCTGTCATCCAGGCTCTGTTGTTCCACGTACAGAACACAAGCAGAGTTGATTTAGCATAATGTTTAAGGACCCTAGGATTTACAGAATGGTAAATGAGCATTGGCTTCAACTTGAAGCTACCAGCTGCATTAGCCCCTAACAAGAGAGTCAGCCTGTCCTTTGAAACTTTGAAGAGAAGCATTGACTTGTCCTCTCTAGCTATGAAAGTCCTAGAGGGCATCTTCTTCCAGTATAAGACTGTTTCATATTAAAAACCTGTTGCTTGGTGCAGCCATTTTAACAATGATCTCAGCTGGATCTTCTGGATAACTTACTATAACTTCTACATCAACATTTGCTGCTTCACCTTGTACTTTTGTTATGGAGATGGATTCTTAATCTTCATGAATCAACCTCTCCTAGATTTAAACTAGCACCTTTTCCTGCACCTTCCTCACGTCTCTTAGCCTTAAAAGAACGGAAGAGAGTGAGGGCCTAGCTCTGGATTAGGCTTTGGTTTAGGGAATGTTGTGGCTGGTTTGATCTTTTATCCAAATCACTCAAACTTTCTCCATATCAGCAATAATGCTGCTTCACTTGTTTACCATTCATGTATTCACTGGAGTAGCACTTTTAATTTCCTTCAAGAACTTATTCTTTGCATCTACAATTTGGCTGTTTGGTGCAAGAGGACTAGTTTTGGCCTATCTCAGTTTCAATATGCCTTCCTCACTAAACTTAATCATTCCTAGCTTTTGATTTAAGGTGAAAGATGCATGACTCCCTCTTTCACTTGAACCCCTAAAGGCCATTGTAGGGTTATTAATTGGCATAATTTTAATATTACAGCTTCTCAGGAAATGGAAAGGCCAGAGAAGAGGGAGAGAGGTGGAGGAATGGCTGGCCAGTGGAGCAGTCAGAACACACATAATTATTAAGTTTTCTGCCTTATACAGGCATGGTTCATAGCATCCCAAAACAATTACAGTTATAGCATTAACAAACCCTGATCACAGATCACTGGAACAGATATAATAATGAAAAAAATTTTGAAATATTTTAAGAATTACTAAAATGTGACCCAGAGACATAACACGAGCATAGGCTGTTGGAAAATGATGCTGATAGAATTGCTTAACTCAGCGTTGCCACAAACCTTCAATTTGTAACAAATGCAATATCTGTGAAGTGCAATAAAGCAAAGCCCAATAAAATGAGGTATGCCTGTAGTACATATGACACTGCCCTTGCATACCATTGAGAAGCTTCAGTGAGGAGCTGAGACTTATGCATGAGAACCAACTAATGAAAGATCTCAGAAAAGGCAATGAATACTATAAAGCAGCCAAGAAGAAAAATATACACATAGAAAAGTCAGGGGTAAGAGAGAAGAGTCAGGAAAGGCTATATGGAGGAGGAACTTAAGAAGAGCAGTGAAGGATGCATAGGATTAAAATAGGTAGAAAAAGAGGAAGGCAGCTCAGGAAAAAGAAGATAAGGTGGGAATTAGTGTGATGGGCAGACCAAGCAGAGGCAGCGTATTTCCTTTGTGTATAGTGAGAAATGGGGCCTAATAGGCAAGTTGGCTCAGACATGTGCAGATCCTTCAATGTCAGGATGAAGAGTTTAGATTAGATGGAAAGGTACTCTAGACATTAAACAATTGGAATAGCATAATGAAATTGATGTCTAACAATTTTATTGCAATAGTGTTAATGAAGACAGATGAAATTCAAAAGGATTAAAGGCTGGAGGCTAATTTAATAGGCCAGGCAAGAGATGATGAAAGCCTGGCTTAGTGTGGAAGCAGTGAAAGTGGTAAGGTGAGCCTCCAAAAGACATTTCCAAGAATGGAGAGATAGGACTTGGTGACTGTGCATGTACAGTGAAGCAAAGAGAAGAATCAAGGATATCTCTGAGGTTTCAAGTTTGGGTGATAAGAAGAACAGTAGTACCTTTGACATGCAGAGAGAAATTGATAGCAAGAGCAAGGTAGAGACAAAAATGAAGTTCAGTGTTTAAGGCACTGAATTTGGATGACCACAGGATAAACCTGAGACAGGAGGAAAGATAGTAGCAATGTAAATTTGCAAGTCATCAACATGTCCTTCCACAAACGTTTACTGAGGACCTCACATCTGCTGGCACTCTACAGATATGTAATAAAATGATCACCAAAACCCAAGAGTGAATGAGTTATCAAAAGAAAGATAGAAGAAAGTAATATAACTACAATTGGTGTTAAGAGGGCTCACAGCGGTAGAAGAGGAGTCAGATACGGGAGGTCCCGTCTCAAGAAGCAAAAACGACATTTTCAGGACAATATAGTAAATAATATCAAAGTTACAGTAATCTTAGAGAGAGAGATTGGATTTTCAGCAAAGTATTAGACAAAGAAATGTGCTGCAGGTCACAGAGAGAAAAAGTAGTAAAGAAGGATAAAATAAGTAGACATTTATTCAAGAAATACAGCTGGCCAAAGAAAGAAAAAATACTAGATAATTTATTACATGTATTTCTCAATTTTATTGGCTGCAAATTTAAATTTTGAACATTTATTAACTTACGTGGTTAAACACTTAGTGGCATATCTTACACTGAGTAAATCTAATATAAATAAAATAATTCTGCAATATACTAAACTACAGGCAAGATTGCATTAAAATTATAGCCATCACCCTTAGATAACAGAAATCACTGCAAAATCTCAATTGATAGTCTTTTTATTTCCAGCAACTTATTATATTATAAAATTTCACTGCAGCTATAGAACTTTATCCTAATCTTAATAAGTTAGGGCCTATATATGCTAAATAATCAAATTCATAGTGATGAGGCTATTATTTTTATAAAGGTCTCAAAGTATATTCTAAAACCATGCGAGAAGAAAACATACTTACTTAGACAAGAAAAAGGCATCATCAATCAACTGCAGTCTGTGAATAATAGGAATAGCCTGCAGAATTAGACCCACATATGTGCAGAAAAAGATGAGAACATTTTTCAGTAAAATGTTTTCAAAATAACAACAATTTAGAGATTACTGCTGCCTATAAAGCACCTTCACACGAATTATCCATCTGCAGAGAAACAATAATTACTAAGGATAGACCTCATAATTTGTTTATCATATATGTTTTTTTTTTAATAAATGACCCCTCCGGACATCAATCTAAGGTTTAAATAGGGCAGAGAGTTTTGTCAGAATACTCCCCAAACACACCACGTTAAATAATAAAACAGGCAACCAAATTTAGAAGACCTCTCCAAAACAAGTATACATTAAATTGTATTACAACATCCAAATTAGTTTCAGGGAATTTTTTCGCATAGAAGGCCTTAAATAAATATTATTTAGTGCTATTTGGGTAACATTGAGGTACTATATTTTTTCACGTGGTATTTATCTTAAGATTTTACCAATGTGACAGAATGCCACCAACAGATCCCTTTATATCCGTGAATCAGCAGGAGCCAATTGCCAGTGTAATTCTTTAGTCTTCTGTTTGAACTCCTTGGCACTGCCGGGCCATAGGACTCTGCTCTCAGTTCAGTCCCTAAGGGTGCCCAAGGCCTCCTACATCACACCTTCAGCAACTCTCAGCACTGTGACATATTTGGTCCAAAAACTTTATCTTCACAGCATTTCTTTAAGCATCTGAGCAAGTCAAGTTTAATTCTTCAGTTGATATAGTCTAATTTCTTCTCTGGTAGTACCAACACATTTTCTCGATTAATATTAATCATAAAGATTCTCTTTTATTTGCTCACCAATTATGTTGTAGAAATAAGTTGCCTTTGTTTTTCAATAAATAAATCTACAGTGGTTTCAAGAAATTACTATAATGGTATAACCTCCTGCTTGCACGGCTTAGAATGCTTTTAGAAATGTTATAAGTATTTAGCCACTCTGAAAAGATTTGGAAAGAAAATATTATAAGTGGCCTTTGTGGCTTTATTCAAAATCCCAATAATTTGTTTTAATTACTGAACATGTTATGAATCCATGAATTGTGTCAGGCCTCTGTTAAACATAACACATGTATTATCTTATTTAATCTTCACAGTAACCCTTTAAATTTGGTATATTATACCCATTATTACACATATGAGAAACTGAGGTACAACCAGGATGCCTTCTCTAGACTTTTAATGGTTGATCTTTCTGTTAGGAAGAGACTCCACCTTCATTCCCACCCCTGTCACCTCCAGGCATACTGAAGATATTTTTTTTTCTATATTCTTAGAAAGGGGAGATTTGGCTCAAATGTGCCATACATCTGGCAAACAATGAACAAAATATGAACACAAGTCTTTCTGACCCAGAACCTAAGCTCTAAACCAATATGCTAGAGAGACTGCTGTGTGTCTCAGAGAACTTTCAAACACAGAGACACTTAACATAGAGATATCTTTTAGTTCAACACTCAAGTTTTGTGAATGGAGTCTAAATGAACTACCCAAGGGTTCACAGCAAGTCACAGCAGAGCCAACTGTGCTGACTCCTAAGCCAGCATCCAGCTCTGCTCATGGAAATTTAGTTTAATCCAATTAAAATCTGATTGATTAGAGCCGGCCAACATTTTAGTGTTTATACACTACATAATTACTTATAGTTATTTTATAATATAAAGTGATACTGGATTATTAATGATGTTTTGTGAACTACATTCTCTCTTCTGAGGTAGAGTGGAAATATATTTTTAGAAGTAAAATTAATATTTTCTAGCATTTACTGAGTACCTGTTATGGGTTTAGAAATTTTAAGTATACTTTTACCTACATCAGCTCTAATCCTCATGATGAATAAAATATGATAATATTCTCATTTTAAAATGAAGAAATGGAACTAGAACATTTAAGTAACTTGTCAAAGATCACAAAACTAATGATGAGTAGGAAAATGCATTCTGATTCTTACCTGGCAATGTTTTGGAAAAGTAAGATGACTGTTCAAAAACACAATACATTTAATCAAAATCTCTACTTGCTAAGAATAAGAAAAAACATCTCTTTCGTATGTCTGGAGATGAGGGGCGGGAATGGGGATGGAATGTCTTCCCACCAGAATGCTCAACCTCTAAAACACTAGAATAGGCATTATAAACGATATTTAATTAAAAGTATCAAAAGTAATCTTACCTTAGGATCCTTCTCTAGTAGTTGATTTAATTTCTTCCAACCTAATTTGTCATAATTAACTCTATAATATCCAGTCATATTCAAATTCAAAATCACCCAGTCATGGTCAGAATCTGAAACTTGCATTTCAGGGAATACTTCTATAAAGGAATGTGGGAATAATTTGAAATGGTACATTTAAAAAAGATTTTAATACCTATTTATACTACACACTTGATTCTAAACAACAAACCAATAACAAAAATTTAAAGGAATTCTAATATATATATTGTTCTTACCATGTAATTCTATATTTTTCACATAAAATGGCTTTTGATTTGACACTTTTCTTTAAAACTCTATGTTTGACAAGAGTGATATTTCAGTTTGAAATGAGATAGCTTTTCAGTTGAGCATGGTGGCTTACGCCTGTAATCGCAGCACCTTGGGAGGCCAAGGCAGGTGGATCATGAGGTCAGGAGTTCGAGACTAGCCTGACCAACATGGTGAAACCTCATCTCTACTAACAATACAAAAATTAATCGGGCATGGTGGTGCGTGCCTGTAATACCAGCTACTCAGGAGGCTGAGGCAGGAGAATCTTTGAACCTGGGAGGCGGAGGCGGAGGTTGCAGTGAGCCGAGATATCACACCACTGCACTCCAGCCTGGGCAACAGAGCAAGACTCAGTCTCAAAAAAAAAAAAAAAAAAAAAAAAAAAAAGATATAGCTTTTTAAAAGCTAGACATTTCAATATTTTATTCTCTGCCTTTATATATGCATATATGTAAAGATATTTTAAAAATGTGTTACTTACTGCTGCTTTGATCTAGCCATACTAAAGATTGTGTAGTTCCATTTTTTATCCAAAGAATAGGGACAATCCAAGTGCCACTTATTGGAAGAAAATAAAAAATTTAGTTACTTTTCGCACATGAGAACATACACTCTGAGCCACTATTAAAGAGATGATGAAATAGCACACAGAAGTCAGATTGTTTGGTCATTCTCTCTGGATATGCAGGCCTTTGCTTTTAGGATTATTCACTGCTGTTTTTACAAGCCAGTTTTACTTTGGCTATTGTTTACTCCTCTCTCCTGTTGTGTCTTATGGATTTACTTCTTTTTATGACTTAGGGAGCTACTAAAACTCTCTTATGTCTGAAACCTTCAAGTCCTGTGTATGTTAAATTATTATAGACACCTGGCTTCACTCAAGGGTAGTTCAAATGCTGCAAACAGAACCCAATCTAACTGAATCCATGCCCAGAGAGGTAAAAAGTAGTTTAGAAGAAAACGCTTGACTAACACTTCAAAATACTTTCAGCCTCAAGCGTTCTCCCCATCTGAAAAGTATTCAACAAGAATTTGCCACAACATTTGTATTTATTGAATGCCTGCATTCTTCACACATTGCTGGACGTGACCTGGATGAAGTAGCCAACCACAGGAAGCACATTTGTCATCTGAATATTGCCCAGAGTTTAGGCAATATTTCCAATCTTGTTAAGTTTCCACAAGCCTGGTGTCTTGAAGACTGTCAACTGTGAGTCTGTGTTTATCTGCATAGCTAAGACACACACATCTTCTCAAAAGTCACAGAGTATTATAGGGAAAAGGAATCTTTGAGTCTCCCATTTCTCCCTCCTGGGGCTTTAAAGAAAGAGTAGAAATATCTGAAAATTTTGGTGATGGTATTTGAAAATTAATTACTCATTTGTGCTGATATTGCAAGGAAATGCGAAGATTAAAACCCTCAAAAACAGTTGAAAATCAGCTAAAAAATTAAGAAAGGGAAGAGAAGAATAAAGGGATAAAGGCTAGGCTATTTTATACTCATTTCATTTTTACACAATCTTTTGGAATACATGCTATTGCATGTATATAGATAAGGCAACGGAAACTCACAGAGCTTCAATAATACCTAAGGTTTGAATTTTGGAGAAGTCAATATTTGAGTCCAGGTCTAATTGACTCTAAAGACCATAATTCTAATGTTGCGGGTATGGCTACAAATACACAAATGCATGCATGCACACACATACATGTACACAACTGCACAGAATTTTCCTCAGGGAAATAGTTACCATTCAGTTTCATTTCTAGGGAAGAGAAGACTGCTTTGCAACAAGCCTCCCTTTCCTCTTTACTAACACATGGCAATCTGTGGCTCTATCTTACTGCCTCCCACTCAGAATCTCCCAAGGAATTCATTACCTCTGTCTGAAGGACGAAGAGGAACACACAATACCCCACAGCTTTGGGTGCTGATGTAACCCCAAATCTCAGGGTAGAGCCACTGTCTTGAATCCCTAACTTCAGGTCTCTGGCCTTGCCCAAGACACAGGGTTTCTGCTTCACCCCAGTATACAGTCACATTGCAGAAGTGTATGTGCCAAGTGGGGGTAATGCTTCTTCACCCACAGGCTGGATCCCATTGGATCAGAGCTCAACCCCAAGGAAGATGAAGACAAAGAGGAGCAAAACTACCTACTTGTCAGTTAGAAGAGTCTGATTTTTAACCTTTTCAGGATAAAATGGCTCCTGTTTCATGATGCCAGTAGACACATTTAAAGTGATCACTGGAAAACCACTCTGGTATGTCCAACTGTCCATTATGTTTTTTATTGTTGCTGGCAAAATAACTGTACTCTGGTCATCTATGGCCTGTTTTAAAAAATCATCACAAAAGCAGGTAAGGTTATCAGTGAAATGTTTTGAAGTAGCAATCTCCAAAAGGAAACTCGGTAGCTATTCTCTTCCTCACTTATATAGTAGTCCTGTGGTGGGTGATCTTCTGGGCCAAATTTAGAACTCTGTTTATCTCTATATAGGAATGGTTCTTTAGTTCATTAATTCATTCTCTGAACACATATTTCTTCTTCTAGCATGTTCCATGCTCTGTTCTGGGCAGTGGGAATACAGTGAAGACTAAAGACACAACCCATGACCTAAGGCAGTTCTATAACAAGGCAAAGTTGTTTTCCTACGGAACTGCCATTCACCTATGGCCTCCAAGTCTTGTCCTGTATCATACAAAACAACTCAGCAAGAACGTGTCAGAAAGTAGGGCAATCACCATTTGAAAATGCCTCCATAGATCATCTTGCTCAACATTTGAGTAGGAAAATGTCTTCAAATATGACTGTAAAAATAGAAGAGTTAAGGTTAAAATAAATAACATGCCAATGCAGTTTATGTTTACTGCCATCCAGGCAACAATTATTTTGCAAACTCACCTTGAGTGCACTGACAAATAAATGCTTATTCAAGAAACTGGAAAGCATCCGGGCCATAGACGCTCCCTAGGACAAAAGAAGTTGTCCATTATTTGAACAAAATTCAATATCCATATACTGACATTTTCCATATTTATAAGCAATATTCTGAGTTGTGCTCCTGATTGCATTTTGCATTTTAGTTAAATGTTTGAATTATTTCAAAATGTGCTAATAAAATAGTAGGCTGTCACTAATTAAGAGGTAAAAGGTAAGCGGAAGTCCCACATGTAAAGAGTATACAAAATTATAAAAAATTGAGATCTTTACATGGCAAGATTAAATTTCCACCAAGCAGAAGGGTTCACCTCAAAAGTAGCAAGTTGTTAAAGTCTATGGTCAATGGTACTAAGCATTAATATGGGCTTGATTGATATTTGCAAGGTGAGAATTAATTTAATCATGTTTTCTGAAACCCATGTATTGAATTAAAATAAGGTTATTTTCATAAAAAGTTTTAACTTGCATATTGATATAGGATCCTTAGAATCCATTTTATGCTACTTTCTACAAGAGTACAGAACCAAAGGAAATTTCTAACTGCTTTTACCTTGCTGTAAACAAATATGTCAAAGAGTTCCTCTATTTCACTTGTTTTGAAATTTTCCACCTTCATGGCCAAAGCTCTAGTCACCAGGGCGTGATCTTCTCTGAGGACATTACGTAAAATGTTAGAAAAAAAGACCTCATTCTATAAAGGAAAAGATTGAGCCACATTAACTTCTGAGGTGTCACAGAAAAACAAACTTCAATGGTCCTAAAATACTTTCAAAAACTGATATTGAAGCGGGGAAAAAATTCAGTAACTGAGAAGTGTCTGTGAGTTGAAATATGCCAATTAAGTCAGGACTCCTTGAATAACAAAACTGTAGGATACTTTCCCTCTTATTTGTATCCTTTTTCATTTCAATTTTTTAAAAGTCGATTACAAAAGTTAATGTGGTTCCCAAAAGCCACTACATTTCCCACAGGGAGGTCCATGGCCATCCTAACAGGGCCTTCCTTAAGGTGGTTTTAATTCTCTAAAATTTCATTGGTAATTTTATCAATAACTCCTTAAAATTAATCAGTCTTTCCTTCATGAATATTTACAAACCAAAAGCATGCCAGATCTACAAATTCACAAAGATGCTGATGTCATAATTGAAAATTGAAAACAAATCCATAAACTGGATACTACAGTTTATGGCTCATGCATTAAGAGAAAGCAATTTATTATATTTTAATGAGAACCATAGGACTCTTCAAAAGACCAGCTCTCTCTCTCTCAGACAAATAGCAATTTCTCCCTGAAGTAAAGCTAGAAAAAAAATCAGTTTATATTCTATATCTCGACAAGTAAAATTTTAGATGGAAATTATCTACCACACCACACTTATGGAAATTGCTGTACTCACTCCATTATTTGCAATAGGGTTATACGCGGTAGCACCTTCTAACTGAAAGATTAAACAGAGAGTTTCCATCACGGTCATATTTCGGTTAATTATTATCCTTATAGCAGGGATAATAGTTACTAACAAAAAGGAAGCATGAAAGTTTTAGTATCAGTGAGTCTGCTAGGACTTTTTATTGAGTTTAGTGAAGCAGTTTTAAATGAAACATCTGCTTTTGGATTAACACCTCTAGGAAAAGTAAAGGAAAATCTACAGGTACTTAAAAATCAAATCAGAACTATTGACGGGCTCAGTGAAAATGCGGGCTTCAGCCTCGAGTGGCTACAATCCATCTTTAATAAATTCCAGTCTTCTTTATAGAATTGGTTAACCCCTTTATTAAACCCTCTCGTTTATATGTCTTGTATTGATAAGCGGACCCTACATACACAATACTATAACTCGAACTGTTTCTTCTCGCCTAGAAGCAATCAACCTCCAAATGGTGCTATAAACTGAACCACACATGGACATGCCATGCTTCTGAGGACGCTTAGATTGACTAGGAAGAGCCCTAGCTGCTGTTCCCCTCTCACCGCCCCTTTTCAACAGTAAGCAGCCAGAAGGCTTTATAGCCAAAATTCCCTAACAGCAGTTAGTGTGGCATCTCCAAAGGGGGGAATGTTGTAGGCATTAACAATTATTTTAGTCATATAGAGAGGAAAAGGGGTCCTTGGGAAGTTTTCGTTTTTAAAGCATCTCTGGAAAAGTTTCTTGGAAAGCCCTGACTCTTAGAGCCAGGCGGGCAAACTTTGACATGCAAATACAGGCCATTAGAAACTGGATCCATCCAAACATGGCGATGTTGGAGGCCTTCTTGCCCTTGCCCCACATGTTCCTGGCAACATGGCTGCCCCCACATATCCCCACGTGTGTAGAACATTGTAGTGCCCTGCTTTTGCATATTAAAAGGCTAGGGTAGGAGGGCCACCTGTTTTGCCAGCTATGTGAATGACACGCCTAGTCAAACCAATCCTCTGAGCCCTATGCAAATCAGACACCACCTCCTCCAGCCTCTGTATATATACCTAGCTGGTATCTGTGGCAAGTGGGGTTTTCTCTTGGCTTTGGAGCTCCACCTTCCCTCTGTCTCTGTACAATGGAGCTTCTTTCTTTTCCCTTTTTTCTTGCCCCTTCTTGCCTATTAAACTGTCTGCTCAAAGGAAGAAAGAGAGAAAGAAAGAAAGAAAAAGAAAAGAAAAAGAAAGAAAGGAAGGAAGGAAGAAAAAGAAGAGAGAAAGAAATAGAAAAGGAAGGGAAAGAAAGAAAGATAAAGAAAGAACAAAGAAAGAAAAAGAAAGAAAGAAAGAAAAGGAAAGAAAGAAAGAAAAGAAAAAAGAAAGAGAAGCCAGTTTATAGCCAGAGTCTTGTGATGACAGGGCTGGAGCAAAGACCGGTGGAGAAGTTATACTGACACATGCTCATAGCCTGGAGATCCGGGGGAACCCCTCATAATCCACAGGAACCCTCAAGTCCCTGCTGACTATCTTTAGGATCTGCAAGTTGACTCTCTCACCTTTTGACAGTGTCAGATTTTCAAAATTTGTTTCACTTCCATTTGCCAATGTTCTCATCAATCCTTTTCTATTAGTACCTTATTTTTAAGTTAGTAATACCATCGATTAGGCTATTACCAAATTCTGTGCTTCCGGAAATGAGAAAGCCTATCACTTACAGCAATATACCTCAAATTTTAACATGAATAAGGATCACCAGGGGATTTTGTCAAAATCATGTACTGATTCAATTGGTTTGGGTTGGAGCCTATATTTCTAATAAACTACCCCATGATGCTGATGTTGTTAGTTTAAGAATCACACTGAGTAGCAAGGATTTGGAGGAGTCATCTGCATAGGTCTGATCCTATCAGTAAGCATGGATTTTATTAGTTTAATACTCAAGGCGTCTTGAGAGTGTCTCAATGGTGACCTATAAGCACAATGTGGAAAATAGAGAAAATAAAAATCATCGATAATATCGCACCCTAAGATCACCACCATTAAAATGTGAGTGTAGTTGTTTTCCATCTTTTTTCCTTTGTACTATTTATTCCCATAGTTGTAAAAACTTGTTATCTTGCTCATTTACTTATTATACATATTAAAATTTTGCTACCTCATCTTTGTAATTGTCCCTTATAATGGCTGCTGCATTATAAGGAAAATAGAAACATAAATTGAAAGGAAATAAACTAAAACTTAATAGTGATTATCACAGGGTGATCAAATCACAGATGATTTTCTTCTTTTCAAAGTACAGCAGATGAAACTTTTGCAAAAGAAAAACCTTAAAATATATAAATAGACAGCTGCATAATAACCCATCAGGTCAATGGACCATAATTGATTTAATAACTTCCCTTTTATTAGCTAGGCATTTAAGTTGCTTTCAGCTTTTTACATTTTGACCAGTTTTAATGAACATTTTTGTTCATACAGCTTCTCCATATTTTGTGGGTCTTCCCTAACCCCATCAGAATGGATGGTCTTTCCTTCTTCTGCCTGCCTGGTATAAGGTTTTATGTAACCTTCTTGATATCACTATAACCATACTAGGTAACTGATGAATGAGGCAACACCTCTTCCTCAACATCCTATAGGTCTTTCTACTCTGGGCCTCCCATAAAGTGATGCTGCCTGCAGCCTGTTTTGGTTCTGTTGGAGGGAAACACTATATAAAACATGATGTCAGCTTTAAAAAAAAAATAGAAAACAAAAAACTAGATACTGCATATGGTGATTAGATAATATTAATCCATATATTCACCATTACTTTATCCCACAAGCTGCGATATGCTAGAGAAGACCTATTAAAATTTCTTCCTTCTTCTTTTTTTTTTTTTTTTTGGAGACAAAGTCTCACTCTGTTGCTCAGGCTGGAGTACAATGGTGTGATCATAGCTCACTGCAGCTTCCATTTCCTAGGCTCAAGCAATCCTCTCACCTCAGCCTCCTGAGCAGCTGGGACTACAAGAGTGCATCATCATGCCCAGCTAATTTTAAAAATTTTTAGTAGAGACGAGATTTCACTATGTTGCCTAGGCTGGTCTTAAACTCCTGAGCTTAAGAGATTCTCCCACCTTGGCCTCCCAAAGTGTTGGGATTACAGGTGTGAGCCACCAAACACAGCATAAAATCTGCTCTTATCCTTAGAAATATAACACTATTTATTGTTATAAATTTGTAGAGAATATTATGTTGGTTAAGAGCACAGGATTTGGAGTTAAGGTGCCTGTGTATAAATTCTTCCTCAGCCCTTTAGGAGTTATGTGACTCATCAAGGACAACCAATTTTATCTCTCTGAAACTCAGTTGCCATCTGAAAATGGGTAAAACAACAATATCCTCAATGGATTATGAGAACTAAATTAATTTACATAATGTTCTGAGCACAATGGGTAGCAAATAGGACATGCTCAATAAGGATTAACCACTGCTGTGTTTACTTATCATGATTTTTATTATGATCCTTCAGAATTATCCTGCCGATTGAATGAGATAATATAAATAATTCTATATAAGTACATAAAACTAGTGTTTAGTTTATGGTAGTTGTCTCAACAGTACCTAGCAGATGCCATTATCATCTGTGGAATGACTGCATGAAACCCATTTTACGAGTGAGGAACTAAAGCTCAGAGGTGTTCGTCTGCTTGCCTCAGCTTATGATCATAGTAAAGGCAGAGCAATATTTGTTAGCTACAGTGCCCATATGTACCTTTTCCCTTCACCAGGTCTGCTGCTTTCTTAGATCAGGCAGCAGAAAGAGGGAGGAAAGTCAGTAAGTGGCAATGTGAGGGCTAGAGTTTCAGAATTCCAGAAAGCCTTCCTTCTTAATGTTCTGACCCCTTGACCATAAGCCATTCATACCATGCTTTGGTGACTTTGACTTTCAGCTGAAATTAGACTTTGAAATAGAAAAAATTGAAAATCTGTTTCTGCATAAAGGTCTACGATTCTGTTACTCAATTTCAATCATATTACTAGATTAAAAAGAGGTTAAAGTTCTTGATCTCCAAAAATCATTGAAAGGAGAGCTTAAGCTTTTTAAAAACAAAGATCGTGGCAGTGTCCTCAGTCGCCAGGATCTGATGCTTTCACTCAGCTCCACGGGCAACTAAGAGGTGTAGAAAACATGGCTAAGAAACTAATGATAAAAAGAAATAATTAAAAGGCACAAAAAGAGACTAACGATGTAAATCTTAGCTTCAAAAATACCAGAAATATGTTTTGGGGAAGTTTTGCTAGATATTGATAATAGTTAAACCATTTTAGTTGTTATAAGACATAACTGAAATGGATGTTCGTGATGGATTCTATCCACTTAAGAAAATACGGTAAATTTCATTTTCTTACGGAAATTAAACTTCTTCCCTTATTTATTCTATCCACAGAGGTAATCTAGGATCTAACCAACTGCTTTTAAAAGCACTTATAGATGGCACTAACCATGAGTGAATAAAAGCGATGAAAGAGATAACAAACAATTTTGTAGGCATAGAGTAAGTGGAAAGAACTGTTCAAAACAGCTAAGACAATAAAGACATACTATATGTAGATGAAGTGCATGTGTATATATATATATATATATATATACACATACAATCATATATTGAAGACATACACACACACACACACACACACACACACACACACCCCACCACCAATTAGCTTCTTGAGTATAAGAACACTCCATCGTGTTTTTGCTATAGAGCACAGTGGTTAAAAGCATGGGCTTCACTGTCAGTGGGACCTGGAATTGAATCACAGCTCTGACATTTAATAACTATGAGACCTTGAGCAACTTACTTAATGCTTCTATACCTCAATTTCCTCACCTGTAAAACAGAAATAACAACAGCACTCATATGGTTGGTTTGAGGTCTGAGTAAGATGATGTATGTGTAGCGCTCACACTGCCTGGCACTTAAGTTCTAAGTACTCATTGAATGGTAAATACAGTATTATTGCTGTTACCATCATTATCCTTGTCAACAGACTAGACCCAGACAACTGGTTATAATCTCAGTCCTGTCCCAATTGGGCAAATGACCGTGGGCAAGTCATTTAATCTTTCAGTACTTCAGTCTATATAATGATGTCCAAACTTTCTATATAATGATGATCTATATAATGATGTCCAAACTTTCCTCCAGGATAAGCAGGGCCTGTGCACAGTCCAGGGGGAGGAAGAGAGAGGCACTGCAGAGTGACTGGGCTGGGGGCATCTTACAGGATGTCTGTAAAGGGTGGGGAGGTGGCATGGAATTCAGGTGTTAAAAGCCTGCACTGCATCAGTGCTTCCCAGATGCTGTGATTTCACAAATAGATAAAAAGAGGTTTTAAAAAAGGTTTCTGTGGCACCAAGATAGGCTTGTCAACTTTTTTTCCTGCCAAACTATCAACCAAAACAAGTACCATCTACCTACCATCCATTATCAACTTCCATAAAAGAAGGAAAGCTTACTTCCAAAATAATAGAAAGAACATCATCTGAGAACCTCCTTCACAATGAATAGATTTAGACTGTAAAGAAGATCCAGCAAGTGGAGATAGTATTTCAATATTAAAAAACCTTTGAATGAGTGAAGGTAAAGAAAAAAGAGGTGAATAATCTAGCCTTGGAACAACTGGGAGCTGAGATGAGATGGAGACCAGCAAATAAAGGCAGGAAGGAGCAATCCTGAGGACCAGAGAGGTTATAGGAGACAGAAGAGAGCAGGAGAAGATGCAAACCAAGAAAGGACCTCTGGTTTATAAAAGAAGTGAGGTTTACATCAAAAGATAACATGGGCTGGGCAAGATGGCTCACTCCTGTAAACCCAGCACTTTGGGAGGCTGAGGCAGGCAGATCATGAGGTCAAGAGATTGAGACCATCTTGGCCAACATGGTGAAACCCTGTCTCTACTAAAAATACAAAAATTAGCTGGGCATGGTGGCACGTGCCTGTAGTCCTAGCTACTCGGGAGGCTGAGGCAGGAGAATTGCTTGAACTGGGGAGGTGGAGGTTGCAGTGAGACGAGATCGCACCACTGCTCTTCAGATTGGGCAACAGAGCAAGATTTCATCTCAAAAAAAAAAAGATATATGAAGTCTAAACATTTAAATATCTAAATTAAATCAATTTGGCTTTATCATGGCTTTCTAAAAGCACTACCTAATTAATCTACATAAATTAAATATCAGAAGTGAAACCTACATTTGAAAGAATTAGATTTGCACATGCACGTATTTATTTTTCAATATTACTATTTACTCAAATTAGCAAAACAAAATCAGCAGTAATATTAAATATGAAGTAGCATATTACTTATCGTAAAAATCATACACTACTGCAGTGCTTTAAAATACGGTCTAGGTTGGGCGTGGTGGCTCATGCCTATAATCCCAGCACTTTGGGAGGCCAAGGCTGGTGGATCCCTTGAGTCCAGGAGTTTTAGATCAGTCTGGGCAACATGGAGAAACCCAATCTCTACAAAAAATACAAAAAATATTTGAGCATGGTGGCATGAGCCTGTAGTCTCAGCTACTCGGAAGGCTGAGGTGGGAGGATTTATTGAGACCAGGAGGTTGAGACTGCAGTGAGTCAAGATTGCACCATTGCACTCTAGGTTGGGTGACAGGGCGAGACCCTGTCTCTAGCCTGGGTGACAGAGCAAGACCTACACTGTATATATGGTAGGAATAAGGAATATATATAATAGGAATAAGTGAAAATAATATTCGGCAGTCATTTAAAATCTTCTCTTTAAAAAAGATCTAATGATTGGTAGAAATGCTCTTGATTATGAAATAGAAATATGAAGTCGAATTTGAAGTAGAAAAAGCAATACAAATTTTTATGTAATTCCCACTTTCAAAAACATCTACAATAGATTAAAAGCCTGGAATAAAAAAAATCAAAAAGATAATGCAAATAATTTCTGGTATTATAGGTAATTTATCATTTCTTGAAGTTTTCTGTATTTTATACATTTTTAAGAATCAATATGCCTTACTTTATAATTAGGAGAAAAATGTTAAATAAATTTAATAAACATACTTACTCTTGGGAATTCAGGATTAAAGTAGTTAATTACTTCATACTCAAAATAAGATGCGAAACCCTCCTTGAGCCAGACATTGTTCCACCAATTCATGGTGACCAAGTTTCCAAACCACTTTTGGAAATGAGAAAAAAAAAAAGAGCTTTCTTAAATTTAATTTTTAAGTTATATTCATTGTAATTGCATGTTAAATAAATGTAAGCTTAAAAGACATAATTAAAATGTATTTGCCATCAATAACAAAACTTGAAGACAGGGCACCAGAAAACACGTTGTTGTTTTCACATAAGGAGACATTAATCATGCATTTCTCAGAAATATTCCATGTCCAATGACTGAAAGCAATTTTTGTTTTAAAACTGCGATGTTTAAACATAAGGTCAGTTATAATAGCATTTCTTAAACTGTCTACTTGGCCCAAAAGTTGTTTTTAGTTTCATAAAACAGAAGCCCTGAATGCTGACTTACCACCTACTAATTCTAGCTCCTTAGACTCTAAATAGGTTGCAACTGGATTTTACTTTAAGCAGTTGTTTATGTTTTAAGAATATAATTTGATCTGTGCCATGTACAAATCACTCAAGTAATTATATGTTTTGCAATATGGCTCAGCTGTAATTATTTCCTGTTTGAGCTAAACAGAAAAAAAAAAAAATCAGTGTGAAATGGATAATGAACAGGATTAGGAAGGAAAAACAATGATTTCCAAACCAACAAACGCAAGTCCTGGTATTTAACTAAATTCTTAAAACAGCTATAATTACTAATAGCCGGTATTCCAAAACAATGTGTCACTTAGACTATAATAAAAAAATGACACTTTGGGTGACTTAATAAAACCTGTGAATGTGTGTGTTTTACTGTGCACCAGGGTTTTATTCAATCCTAGTAAATTGCTCTTTTCCAAACTTCTTATGGAGCCACATTACTAAGATAACACAGTTGAGATTATTTCTTTCTTAAAAAACTGGTATGAATGGAGCAGACACTGAAATGCAGACGTGAAAATCTTCATCAAATTAAACAGCTAAGCTTCTAAAATCCCAATGCAAAAGCAAATAAATCTGATGAAATGAATTGTCGTTTATGTCACCATTGGGAATGCAGCCCATGGGCTAATTATTTCCACCTTGTTAATGTATTACCTGCATCCATTTAACCTCTCTCCAAGCACAACAACAACAAAAAGTGGAAATGTATAACAATCTGCTGATGAAATGAGGGTATCTTTCAGTGATCCTTTTGAATATCCCTTATTTTAGGTGAAATGAAAAAACAATACTCCTGTGTCCACATGGGTTGCTTTTCCTGAAGAGGACTTTGTGGAGCAAAGTTAACTGTGGGATATGGATACCCAACCCTCAGCTGAACTGTAAGATCTCCTCACTAGGATCTGCCGTCAATAGATCAAATCCACCCAGAATCTGAGTACTCCCTGTTTTTACTCACTGTCATACTTTGGGGTGATTTTCTTTTTAAAATGTGGTATATGGCAGGGTCTCATTACGGTTTTTATGCTATTTTGGTGGAGCACCTTGAGAATAACTTCACATGAAATAAAAAGAACATTTTACCACATGCCTGGTGTGCAATCTCGTGGGAAACAATGTTGGCAATCAGAGTCTTTTTTTCTGTCAGTTGATCTTTTGGTTCCAGCAACAATATTGATTCATCAAATACCATAAGTCCCCAGTTTTCCATTGCATGGTTGTCAAAACTAGGCAGGGCAATTATATCTAAGTGGATTTAAATGGAGGAAAAAATAAAATAATCTCTTCCCCAAAATGGAATTTCTAAATATATCTCAAAATGAAATTATAAAATTATCAAAAAATACAAGGCAATATTTATAACCTGGAGGAGAGAAAGGTTTTTAAAGACTAATAACAAAGACAAAAGCCAGTAAATAAATTACTTTGACTATATTAAAATGAAATATTCTTGATAAAGGACTGTATTGAAACATACAAAGAATGCTTAAAACTCAGCAGTAAGGAAACAAACAACCCAACTACAAAATGGGCAAAAGATTTGAACATACACCTCACTAAAGAAGATATATAAATGGCAAATACACATATAAAAAGATGCTCAACATCAATTGTCACTAGAGAATTGTAAATTAAAACAATGAGATACTACCACATACCTACTAGAATGGCTAAAATGCAAAACACTGGCAACACCAAGTGCTGATGAAGATGTGGACCAACAGGAACTCTCATTCATTGCTCATGGGGATGCAAAATGGTAGAGTCACTATAGGTTGACCATAAGATCTGACAATTACATTCCTTGGAATTAACCCAAATGACCTGAAATCTTATGCCCACCCAAAAACCTGCACACAAATGTTTACAGAAGCTCTATTCATAATAGCTAAAAGATAGAAGCAAACAAGATATCCTGAAATAGGATAATGGATAAACAAACTGCAGTACAGCAATACAACAGAGTGTTATTCAGTGGTGAGAAGTGATCTATCATGCTAGGAAAAGATATGGAAAACTTGAAGTCTATGTTGCTAAGTAAAAGAAGCTGGTCTGGAAAAGCTACATACTATGTGATTCCAACTATATGACATTCCGGAATAGGCAAAACTATAAAGATAATAAAAAGATTGGTGATTGTCAGGGATTTGGGGGAAGCAGGGGAAGATAAATAGATGGAGCAGAGGGGATTTTTATGGCAGTGAAACTATTCTGTATGATACTGTAATGGTGGATACTGGTCATTATACACTTGCCAAAACCCATAGAGCTGTACAATGCAAAAACTGAACCCTAAGATAAACTGGGGAGGTTAGTTAATAATAGTGTTTCAATACTGTAACAAGTGTAGCACACTAATGCAAGATGTTGGCAACAGGAGAAAGGGGGGAGAAGGAAGGAAAGAAAGAATATATGGGAACTCTCTGCATTTTTTGCACAATCTTCCTGTAACCTAAAACTGCTATTTAAAAATAGTTTATTTCAATTAAATACTTTAGCCAGGCATGGTGGCTTCTATGCATAATCTTGGCACGTTGGGAGGCCTAGGTGGGTGAATCAGTTGAGGTCAGGAGTTCAAGACTAGCCTGGCCAACTAGCCTGGACAATGTGGTGAAACCCTGTCTCTACTATAAATAGAAAAATTAGCTGGGCGTCGTGGTGAACACCTGTAATTCTGGCTACTCAGGAGGCTGAGGCAGGAGAATCACTTGAACCTGGGGGGCGGAAGTGGCAGTGAGGGGAGATCACACTACTGCACTCCAGCCTGGGTGACAGAATGAGATGCCATCTCAAAAAATGAATAAATAAAAATAAATAAATACTTTAGTTCACCAAAATATACTATAAACTAATTTGAAAGGCAAACAGTGTACAGCCGTACCACCCTGAACGCGCCCGATCTCGTCTGAAAGGCAAACAATAATCTAGAGGAAAATATTTAAAGCATATACCACAAGGAATTAGACAACTTTTTAATACTTAAAGAACTCTAACAGAGAAAAAAATGAAACGTGAACAATGCAGCAAAGAAATACTGCAAATAGCCAAAAATCTTATTTAAAATGTTCATCAATTATCAAAAATCAAAAATTAAAATCATATAACTTAATATTTAAAATACATAGGAGACTAATACTTAGTCTTGGTATAGGTATAGAAAATCTGGCACATAGCCTACAGGTAAAGGTGTCAACTGGCACAATAATAACCCAAACACCTAGCTCTACCAGTCACTATCATATTTTGATATTCAATCTAACTTTTGACTTGAGAGTGAATTAAAATGATAGCAACATGAGAAAAAACATTGTTCTATATAAGGGATACATGAACACAGCTCATATAATCTTAGATTCTAAAGTTAAAAATTCATTGAGCAAGCTACAAGAAAATAAGCTAAAAGAACAACACAGGAGAAATAAACCAAATAGTTTTTCACCAGACGCACTGAGGGTAAGAGTATGGCATATGTGGGAAATACTGGCAGGGGAGGCATTTCTTTTGTTTTGTTTCTGATTCAACAAAGAATTAAAGCAATATGCAACAATCCTGCATGATCTGCACAGGTACTCCAGAACCTAAAGGAAAAAAAAAAAATCCCCAAAGATCTAAAAATCAAAACAATTGAACTCATGGAGATAAAGAGCAGAAGGATGGTGACCAGAGACTGGGAAAGTAGTGGGGGGCTTGGGGAAGCTGGGATGGTTAATCGGTCCAGAAAAAATCGGAAAGAATGAATAAGACCTAGTATTTGATAGCTCAACGGGGTGACTACAGTCAATAGGAATTTAATTGTATATTTAAAAACAACTAAGAGAGTATAACTGGATTGCTTATGACACAAAGGATAAATGCTTGAGAGAATGGATACCCCATTTTCCAGGATGTGATTATCATACACTGTATGTGTCCCATAACTTTATATACCTATTATGTACCCACAAGAATTAAAAATGAAAACATTTTTTAAATCCCCAAAATAAAAAAAAAGAAATATTATCTTTCTCCTAAAAATCCAGTAATAGAGGAATTCCTTATTTTAATCACCTATCAACGAAAATGAAGTTTTGATTGAGCACCTTCTATGGGTGCTCATAGGGTAGCACCAGTTGAGATGCTATGAAGTTTATGAAGAAAGTATCAAATTTATCCCTGATGTCTAGGAGTTAATAATCTGGTCAGAATTTAAGTGGAATTACTGAACTAATCACATATATTTATTTCCTCCATCCCCCCTAAAAGTTTACTGTTGATCACCTGACTACCATAAGTTCTAGTGGCACAAAGAAAAAAACCATTCGGATCCTAACTCCAAGTTCTAACGAGGAAGACAAAATACAATTGATCAAGAGTTCAGATGGAGAAATACATAGGATGCTGTGGAAGTGTGAGAAAAGAAGTCAGGGAAGGCTTCCTGGATGAGGGGGCATTGAGTTGAGAAATAGAATTGAATTAATCAGTGGACAGAAGGCATTTCAGGACGTGCAAACTGCATGTGTAAGAGCCTGGAGGAGACAAGAGGAAGGTGAATGCACAGGAGAGGGCAGAGACAATGCTAAAGTAGCCTTCTCACTCAGGAACAGCCAAAAGCCCTGAGAGGTTGGTAAGAGATGCACCATTATAAAGACATGGTGTTGACTTTGGACTTAACCCTCAGGGCAATGGGAGGTCACACAGAGTTTTTAAAGAGAATAGTAACATAATCAGATTTGCTCTGGAAAGATCTTTCTGGCTTCATATTAAGCATGGCTTGGAGGGTGCAGGAGGGAATGTGGAGAAGCTATGAGAGGACAGCTGTGGTGGAGAAGATGATGAAAATTAGGGAGAACTAGGGGACAGGAAGAAGTAAGTGGGTGGATGGACGTAGGAGATGATGAGGTGACTAATTAGATCGATGGTGTGCTTCAAGGGACCAGGGTATCAAGGATGACTCTGCACTTCTCATCTAAATAAATACAAATAGAACTTTTCTTGCCAAGATAAGGGCATCTTGGGAGCCTCTGGCCCCAGAAATGCCAGGAGCTTGGTCTCCATGCCTGAGCTCCTGCTGCCTCCAACTCCCTAAACGATAGGTGTCACTTCCAGTATTTCTGAATGGGCCAAGGCTGGTTTCCGTCCCTTCATTTCCCATTCCTCCTTAGCCAGAATGCTTGAGCTGCAGAGGCCCTGGCTTCCTGGGGCTCAGGAGGTTCAACTTCCCAAATATTTACTCCCCACCTTCTTCCACTATCTGCCAGTATAGGCAGAGCATACTTTTTCAAAGTCTCCAACTCACATGTCAGAGGAACAAAATATTTACAAGACACTTTCAAGTTAGAAAAAAACATTGAACAACTTTCTGAGCTGAGTAGCTCATGCAATTTTAAGGACATACCACATAGATCTATGAGAGGTTAAATATTTACATATTTCCTTAAGGATCCTATTACATTAACATATGATTCCAATTTTATACAATGAAAATTCACAGTTAGGACCACTAATTTTTAAAACTACAATTTACTAAAGGGAAATGAAGTAACTTCTGAAAGCGCCCTAGCTAAAATGATCCAGACAGAGCATTGCACACTTGCGATATGAGACAAAAGGCTCGAACACAAAAGAGAAAGCAGGGTCTAGAGGATGGGAGGCTGCCATTGAGCAGCCAGGAGAGACCTGAAAATCTGAGAGCTCTTCAGCAGCTGCTGAGCACATGGCTCTGTACAGAGAAAGAGCAGGTGGGCCTCTGTGTGTTTCGGAAGGTGTAAAACATAGGTCAGGAGGCTAACTCCAAAACAGCAGCTAAATAGCGACAGTGGATCCTTACGGGTTTGTCTCTGTATCGCCAGGCCTCCACCAAGGGCCCAAATAACAGGAAACCAAATGCACTGAAAGGAAAAGAGTGCCTCACCTGTTTTTGGAAGAGAGTAACTGATATCAAACAAATCCTCCAGAAAAGAGAAGGTGGGGCCTGTGATGTTCAAAGCAAAGTCTGCATTTCCACTTGCAATGGCTTCTTTGCGGGCCCAGATGCGTATCTAAATCAAAACAGTTAAGCGCTGATTAGCAAAACCTGTAGTGATTTTGGAACGAGGCAGCCTGCTTGCTGCAATTCCCCGCTGCCTCAGAGTCGAAGTCTCACCTTTTCAGAATAACCTACATAATAAAATGTTTGCATGCCTCCATGTCCTGAGAAAATCCCTGAAGGCTGTTCACTAAGTTATGAGCAGTGATTTCCCTTGAAAGTGCGTTATTTCAATCTTTGACGATAGCAGGTACAACTCTGGAATCATAAAACAGCCCTTGGAATGGGTCATACCACCATCTACCCTTACAGTAAGTGTAGATTCTATAGACATTTTCTGCACTTTGGGCCCTTGCTTCCCTTTTCAGGATATATTACTAAGGATCCAAAACAGAATTGCACTGTTAGTGGGGGTTATATAGTATGTTACATATTAAGCAAATTTAAATCATACAAATTTAAAATGATTTGGCTATTAGAATATTAATAGTCCTACTTTTAAAATTTGAAATAAGGCTAATTCTCCTAATTTAAAAAATTTCATCAACTGTCTTATAATTTTAAAGCTGTCGAAGCAAGTAAATTATAATTCTCTTGGTATTCTATTGCCAAATGACGCTTCCACTTTAGCAAGCAAAAGGGAATCTCTGCCATGTTTTTTCCATTTGGTGTAACCACACTATTGTTTGTGTACTTGTAGCTTATTTGTGTGATTTTGGTGAGTAATAGCCTATTGTTTTAACATTAATTATTACTGTAAATTGAAAGTATTGTAAATGATACAAAAATATCATGTAAGCAATTTTAATAGAATCGCCAGCATTAATGTTAAAGAACATACGTAAAACTTAAAGATCTTGGAATGAAAGTTACCAAGTGAGATAATTAAAATATTTGTCCTGTTGTGAATGCAGTTATCTAAGAAAGAATGTTCTGCAAAACTTTCTCAAAAAGAGAAAAAAAATGCTAAGGAAATGACTTTCCTTTTATTTCTGCTTAAAAGTTTTTCCTGAATTATGTAAATTCTGAACTACCTACATTGCTTACGTGATAATTTTGTAGAGTTTGCAGTACTTTCAATTTACAATAATAATGTTAAAACAATAGAATATTACTCAATCAAAATCACACAAATGAGCTCCAAGTACCCAAACGATAGCATGGTTACACAAAATGGACAAAACATGGGAGAGATTTCCTTTTACTTGCTAAAGTGAAGTGTCATTTGGGAACAGAATAACGAGAAAATTATAATTTACTTGCTTACTTTCTTATGTTTATCCTCATGCCAGACATTAACCATACTTTCCATTTCACAAAATCTTTATCTGTTACTTAATGAGAAATTTGTAAATGGGCTGGACTCTATTCCAAGTATATATTTTTGTTTTTCTGTAGAGTATATAATGCACTCACTAACTTTGGAAAGCTGAGCTGTAGCCAAATGCTAACATGCCACTGATAGACTCATGCCAAACTTCAGTGTGCTGGCTACGAACATGACTTTCTTAGGCATGCTCCATTTTCTTGCTGCTTCTATGGCAGCTGGCATCCTTTCCGGGTGATCTTTCACAGATAAATAGAGTTCATCCCTCTACAAGAAATGTGGACTGTGCAGCAGCACTGACCACCACAAGGCACTTGAGATAATGGAGCTGAGGGATCACCTTGGGTCTGTCATTTCCTGTGGGAGCCATGGGGCCCACTCCTCCTTGCCAAGCTAGAAGCACATGCTTCCAAATCAGGCCTGAGCAGATTTAACAATATAAGCCACACATGTTTAACTTGGCCAGTGCTGTATCTGTGGATGTCAAGGATCTACTAGTAATTATTCAATGAGGAAAATCAGACCAGACTCATCAGCTTAGGAAGATAACAAGCTGTCGTTTGCATCTAACACAATATTATTAATTCATAAAGGTAGGAGGAGCTTTGGGAATCACTCAACCAACACAATGTTGTTAATTCATCACTACGTTAGGAGTTGTGAAGGAGGAGCAGCTTTGACTGATTCTCCCCTAATGAGCGGCTTGGCTCCTCCACAGCCTTCTTTTCTCCACATGTAACGGTGTAAGCCTGGAAGATCTTGGGGTCAGGAGAGTATGTTAGCCAGCTGTAAAACCTGATGTTTCTCAGCCCCATGAAGTCTATGTGTCTAGAAAAAACTGGGCGTAAGGCCCTCTGTGACAGGGAGTGAACCAGTATATAAAGCACTGTCAGTATAACTGCCATATTTTTCTAAAGGATTATTATAAAGGGGGTAATTGGGTGAAAACCAGGTATTTCAGGACAGAGTGCCAACTTTACACAACTCAGAAAAAGTGTTGCATGCTCCAGAGCTGAAGAACATGGCAGTTCAGCTTCTGGATAGGTATGGGGACAAGAGTGACTTTATTTTAAATGCTAATCCGCTACGGAACTTCTAACTATCCTTGAGTCTAAAATGTCTAGCTAATGTGATACTCATTATGTAGAAACACCTATTCATTCTAAGTTTCCTTCAAAACCACCCTTGTTGTTCTGAAAATCACAGGCTGTGACGCCTGTGGGTGGGAAACTACACATTCCTTCCAGAGCATGCATGCTTTTCCCCCAAGATACAAGCCCTGGGTCTGGGGAGTTGCAGAGCAAAGATATACCTGTCTTATGACCACCCATGAGCATGCTTCTGTCTTTAAGTTCACTTAATAAATCACTCCAAACCAACAAATTAGATTTGTCTGCCTCCTGCTTCGGTTTCTCAGCTCCTTCTGCATTTGGGGGTTGCTTTGTTTATATGGCCATTTCATAGAACAATAGGGATAAAATTTAACCTGCATGCACCATTTCAGCCACAGCATTTGTTCCTGGCTAGTGTCTGTTTTGACTGGTTGATGCCCAGCCACACTGGTTGCTGACTGTTTTGAATATCACTCAAGCTTCAAGACTCCACTAACCCTGGCTAAGTATACATCACATACTAAACCCAAGCATCAAGGTTTCAGGGCAGCAGTGCTCCCCATTCTCTCCTGTCTTCTGCAAAAGCAGAAACACACTGGGAAGAGGGAGCACAGACCTTGTCTTGAGGAGTGGGTTTAATATGCAATCTTTCCATGGAAAGCTATCCAAAGAATGGCAATAGGAAATGTTACGTCCCATTCTGCAAAGCCACACTAAGAACTTTAACAGAACTTGGGAGAGAGAACTAGGAAGCGATTATGGGATATGCAGGCACAGCCACTGGATGCAGAAAGAGCAAATGAACAATCTGCAGCCAGTACATTCTCCCTTATCTAGAGAATCTTCCTCACTCACCTCCTTGCCCCTTTCCATTCTATTGACATGGTCATAGTCACATATAACAAATGCAACTAAGTAAGTTGGCATGTGGGGCGTAGTAGAAAAGGTAGTAACAGTCCATTTGCTTCCATTCACATCTTCTTTTTCAGACTGACCTAGAGAAATTTATTTTAGTTCAAATCACAGCAAACCTAAGCAATAACAAGACTTTGAAATAATTTGTCAAGTTGGTTGTCACCCAGCTACTCCTTTCCAGTGATTCCTCATAGCCTAGCAGTTCAGATTTCTCCACCTACCCCTAAGCTATCCAAAGCTACATTAGGAAGATCTCAGAATAGCATCTTTGACCTGAATCAGCATTTTGAATAATATGGGCTTGATTGAGGGCCAAATCCACGGGCACTAAAGCTTAGCCCCTGATCTGCCTCCCTTCTCTCCCACCTACTTCTACTGTTTTCTAGTCCAGCCCTTGTCTCACAACACTTAATCTAGAGCTGCCCCCAGGCAGGTCAACAAGGTGCAATTCTACCATTCTCAGGTTTCAACTCAGACTTTAGCAGAAGCAATCTGGGGACTTTAAAGCTGAAATCACAAACTCAAATGCCTACAAGGGCCAGGCACTTGATGTGAAATGGGTTGGTGCATGCTAATAGGGAGTGGTGGGGATCATCTGAGAAGAGGCTGCAGGAGACAGCCGACCTCCCGCTGGCGGCGGCAAGACTTGCTGTCCTGGGAACCTGCCTTTAGATGACAATTGTGGATGCTAAATTCCCTTTTCAACTAAGGTCCTGAGACTTAAAGCCTCTTCTCAAATGTAGCTGATCACTGCCACGTAAGAGCCGTAGGCCCAGCGTTGTTAGAACTTCTAAGTTCACACATTTAAATTTTTATGTAAAGTCTCTCGATATTTTAAAGTTGAAAACTGATTTAATCAAAAGAAAAAAAGGCACGTGAGCTAAATAAAACACAACTGTGCACCATATTCAGCCCAAGCCCACCAGCTTGTCATCACTAGTGATCAACAGTTGAAGCCCAAACTAATTGACAGGCATACTGCCTATGTATAAGAACGGTATAATATCCCCAGCTTCTAATACAAAAGAAATCAGGATTTACCATCTCCAAGATGTGGGTGCTCACACATACCCCAGGTGACTGCCCTACCTAATTATAGGAGACTGTACTTATAATACACCATAATACACTTCCTAGAAAAGCCGCTGGTGTAAATGTGATTACAAAGCTTATATAGACAGATAGCGAGATATGGACAGAAAGCATTACTTACCTAGCTTTGGCATGTTGGAAAGGGCCACATAACTTGGATGATGAATAATTGTAATATTAAAAGTTGCCTTCAGAGCTGGCTCATCAAAACAAGGGAAAACAAACCTGGCAAATGTTGGTTCCAGCTGGGATGCTATCAGGACCCTGAAATACATTATGGAAAAATTTTTATTTATTTTTATCTCAACCTAGTGGAATAAAAAATATTGAGAGATGAGGGCTTGTAAGCTAGCCTGGTGTGTGAGAGGAAGTTTCCTCCCATCTTCCTCACTGCCCACCCCAGCACACCAACACACTCCAATTCTCATGGCACCTTAGAATTCTCATAAGACCTAAAACACAAGCACACTCTTTAATTTTCAACACAAAATAATATTTGCTTTATTACATCATAAACCTTTAAAACCTTTTACAAACAGAAGAGAAACAAATATAGCAAATATGCAACACCAGTCTTTTGAGAACCAGGTCTTTATAAAGCTAGGGTTACTTATTTGAGAATGGTCTATTGCTTTCATCTTCCACTAAAGTAAAAGTCAGTGGAAGAAGGTCTATATTTTTTTCCTTTTTCTCACATGCCTGCTCTTCTTCCTAGCCAAAAACTTATGCAAATTTCTTCTTTTAGACACCCTTGGGAATAAACAATTTGGGTACATGCTGATTGAACAAAACAACTTTCAATTATATATGGCTAAATTTATCAAATCCCTACTGATTCTTCCTCCATCTCCATGGCAAAATACAAAGAGTCACATTATCCCACCATGCACTGGTGACTTACAGGGAAAAGCTTAGGGACAAGAATACCCCGAGCAGACGAGAAGATGTCAGGTTCACCCTCTGCAAACGCTGCCTGAGTCTGATGACAGCATAGGTCCCAGCAAGCAACTTTCTTCTCAAAACAAAACAAAACCACCCCGCAGTCTCATTATCCCATTTGCCAAGACTTGCTTACCTGGGAACCTGTTTTTAGATGACAACTGTGGATGCTAAATTCCTTTTCAACTCAGGTCCTGAGACTGAAAGTCTCTAATACATTTGTTTTTGCATCAGCTCCAATTCTTGGATAAATAAAAGGTGAATTCTACAAAGATCTCTCAAGAGGGTATCCCATACATGACTTAGCTTTGTGATCCCTCCTTCACTGTTATATGGCTGCTGCTCACATAGAAATTCACACAGCTTTAGGTAGGACACACGGGACAGCTGGCACATGCAAACAACTCTCAGTCAGCTATTTTTAGGTGTCATAACCTCACCGTGACAAAAACAATAATTTCTAGTAAGCCTGTTTCGGCCTATTTGCTCTTGCCCACGTTATTATACTCTTACTTGCATAGGCTGGAAGGATCCTTGTGGGCTCTGACACCAGCTACTTTTGCTGAAAGACCCTACTCCACTCCATCTACTACCAACTGTGCACTCCTGGACAAGTCACATAACGTTGTTAAGCCTCAGTTTCCTCACCTAGAAAATAATGGCACTATTTACCTGGTACTGCTGTTTGAGTTTTATATTATTGGTCATTAAATTTACCAACAAATCACCTTCGAATTCTCCTATATCCCTTCCAACCTTACAAATTATTCTTGATACAGATGAACTATACAAGAAGTCAAAGAGGGATAAGTTACAGGATGGAATGGAGGCTTGGAAATCACTAATTACAGATGCATCTTTCAAAGTCCCAGGGTGGGGGGTGGGGTGGGGATGCTAATGGGTACCAAAAGAAAAATAGTTAGAATGAATAATAACTAGTATTTAATAGCATAACAGGTGACTATAGTCAAAATACTTTAATTGTACATTTTAAAATAACTAAAAGAGTATAATTGGTTGGTTTGTAGCACAGTGGATAAATGCTTGAGGGAATGGATACCCCATTCTCCAGGATGGAACTATTAATGCATTGCATGCCTGTATCAAAGTATCTCATGTACCCCACAAATACATATACATACTATTGTACCCACAAAAATTTAAAATATAAAAAAAAGTTCTAGGGGTTACAGCTGGCCACAGGTTAAACATGAGTCATATTTTTCTCCCTAGTAAATTTGAAACTGCTAGAAATTAGAGTTTATATATTTTTTATTCTGTACCATTTATAATCCTTGGCAAAAATCTGAGTTCATAGCAATTGCATTTTGTTTAGCCAAGTACTAGTATAAAAGAAAAACAGCAAGATATTAGTATATACAAAAGAATATAAAGTACTTTGGCAGAGCGTGTTACACTGGCATTTGTTTTATGGCTTTGGTTACTGTCTGTAAGGGGACAGGACAAAGTAGAGAAGACTCAAGCCATTGACACTATAGTGGAAAGAATAGGAGTCAACAGGAAATTCAGCCACCTGAGTTCTTGCTCGGAATCTGTAGTGTAAAGACAGTCGTGTAACTTTGGGAAAGTTGCTTAATATACCACTTAAATTTTCTATAAAATGTAGATGATCTCTAAGGCCACTCACAGCTCTAAAACTGATTCTAAGAGGGACTAAGATATCCAGCAGGATGGAAAACGAGCCCATGAGGTGGCTGCGACTGAGTCATCTAAAGTTGGGAGAAACAACCCCCTTGCAGGTTCATGCATGGCCTTCAGAAGGTCTTTGAGCCCTCTGAAATTACAAGACACTTTGTACAACGGGTGGTATATTAAAAAATACATGCTCTGTGAGGGATTCTCTTCTATTTTAAAAAATATATAAACACGTATTTTTAAAAAGCCAACAAATGCCTATTGTCTTTGTAAAAGAAACTATAGGAAGTAAAGCTTGATCATACATTCTTATTTGCCATGACTTCACAAAGCTTATGAATCTGCAGGAGGCTGCAAAGTGGGAAGTGGGGAGAAAATGAGACACTTTAAGGAAGTCGGAAACTTTTATTTTCCAGGTTCAAAAAGTGAACCTGGAGCACAAAAGCAGGTGGGGGCACCAGCTTAAAGAGTCACCACTTTAGCAAATCAAACATCAAGCAAACATTTTCCAATTCCATAATTCAGGTCTCCAAATAAGTAAAATAAAAGAAAGTCTCTTGAATTTCATTCAACGAATTCCCTTCCTAGTTTTACACAAACAAACAAAAAGTTAGGGGGAAATCCCTACAGCACACAACTTTTGGCTCTCAACGTTAACTGCAAAAGTCAAGTCTAAGCAGCAGCGCATATGATCTGATTATGCCACCTCTGGGAACCTCACAGTGGTGTTTCTGTTTTCTCCGTGCTTTGGACTCGGGCAACCCTGCAAAGATATTCCGATCTCAGAAAGTAGAACCATCCACCACCCTCTCTTCCCTTCAGATCTCACTGAAACATGCCATTATGGTGTCCATTAAGTCTGTGTTTAGAATGGTCAGCTGGAGAGGGAGTTAATTTGGGAGAATCTGTCTCCTTGTGGGTCAGTACTGCAGAGCCACTTTCCTGCCCTCCTGTCTAGAAAGAGACTAACGAACTCACTGCTGTCTTGTGCTGGAAGTGGATCATGGACTCTCTGCTTTCTTCATGATTAAGAACTACATGACATTCTTGGAGAATAAATATACTACCATATAAGAATATCTACTACAACCACTCAGTAAGCTATTTCATTCCAAATTATTTTATGAACTTTGTATTCCTACAGCTCTAGTTAGCAAGTGCTGAATAGCATAGCTGATCAAGTATTAAATAAAACTCTTAGGAAAGTTGTCCTCCTCCGCAGTTTTTTTACTCAATAACACACTCAGAAATCAAAAATTTTAGTAGAGCCAGATGTTACCCCACTGGACTGTGGTTCAAAGGTTGGCTTATGAATCATGTTTGCTTATTACTTGTGTAATAGGATCTGAAAACTGAAATTTTCACCATGCAACAAAATAGATGTAAAATTCCAGAGAAAGGCGCCAAAACATGTTACAAAGATATTCAAAATAAATGGCCTTGAGAACCTGGGGGTGCCTGTTGGGCTTCTCAGCTAGTTGAAGGCCATAGAAGAAGGGTCAGAAAATGGAGACAAAAGAGATCGGAGAAGATATCTCTTGATGGAGGGCAGGGGAAAGCATTATTTTGCCAAGCTTTCCATGCTCTCAGGGAGTTGGGAGGAGGGGCAAACTTCTAACTATGGGCTTGGAGGAGAGAATCCCTCAGAGAGCAGTGGAAGTGTTTCCTTAGGCTGAGAGGCTTAGAAGCCCAACTCACTTTTGAGAAAGATGAAATTGACAGTATGGCCAGGGTCTAACTCCTACCAGGTGGTGATCTAAAAGGCATGAGAATAGCTGACTTCTTTGGAGTGCTGCTGCCTTGGGACTCGTGCCAGTCCCAGGCCAGGGATGCATGAGTGTTCCTTGCAAGAGCTGTGTCCCCTACCACACAGAGTAAGTCAATAAGGGGACTGTCTTGGGTCAGTCCTATAGAGTCACCTGGAGGAGGTGGGAGGAGCTTTGAAATACACTGCTCGGTGTCCAGGGCCTAAGGAAGAAGTCATGGTGACTATCAGAACAAAGACATAGGAGAAGTTGCTGAGTCAAGGAAATTGTAGAAAAAAGAGGGAAAACACTGAAGAATCCAGCAAAATGACATCTCAAGGGAAAATGCATCTGTAAGACCAGAACGAGACCAAATGACAACAGTACTAGTTCAAGTAAGAAGTGTCTTATTTATCACCTCTCCCTGTCACCCCCAGCCCTACTGGACTCTCATGGAAGCAAAATAGCAGCTATCAGGACAGGCAAAGAAGAGTAGAAGTGTGAGGTAAAGAAAAGGAGAAGGACTACACCCTCTAAATTACTGCAGGTTTCGATCCTAAAGTCAGCCCAAGAGTGGGAATGGAGCACGTGAGAGAATGGAGGTGGGAGAGGAGGTTTAACAGCAAATTAAGTTCAAAGATTTGACTGTTACACAGGATTGGATTTTCCAATTTTCACATCTGACTTATTTGTGACTTAGTGACTATGGATCATCTGTCACCTAAGAATAAGCAGGAACTTATAGGCTGCTGGGGTCCTCATGCAGAGCAGAAAAGTTACCCCACAGACTAAATTTCCCACTGTAAAAGGATAACGGGAAAAACAAAGTTTTGTTTTTGCTAAACTATAAGCTGTGCTTTTTCAATATGCTAGCTATACTTATTTTTCAAAAGACACAGGATCTGAATTTTTGCTGTACAAAACCATCTCCCAGAGAGAACTGCTCAGCCACATGATATACATGGGTATGACACCTCCATAGGATAATGAAATGATGTCTTTCTTCTGTGACATCAGCATCATGTGCCTGGCACTTGAGTTCCCTGACCTTGTTTTGAGACTTACAGATTATTTCCTAATACTGCTCAAATTTCTGTCTTGTGTGTCATACGCTAATCACCATGCCAGATTTCTTAGCATAAACAGCAACTGCAAGGAAGTCTTTTTCTATTCTCTGTTCACTCTGCCTATACCTATACACATTCATTGATTTTAATCATGTTGCTTTCATGTTTATTTGCACCCCCAAATATCCTAATTTTCACCAATGATTTCACACTTCCTTATTTGATCTTGATCTTTCTATCTTCATTTCTCTAAATACCTTTCCGTTCCTTCTTCTCTTTAATCAAGGGAATACTAGGATCAGAAATGCAAGAATTCTGGGAATCTGTGAACAAAAGTGGGATTATATATGTTCTCTTATTTAATTTCACTTG
Source organism: Cacajao melanocephalus (assembly GCA_963573385.1). Lineage (NCBI taxonomy): Eukaryota > Metazoa > Chordata > Mammalia > Primates > Pitheciidae > Cacajao > Cacajao melanocephalus. The sequence continues at coordinate 59,139 of CAUYLG010037443.1, forward strand.
ATCTTAGCCAAAAGGCTGAGAAGCGATGCCTCTTATTAAATTTCAAAAGTGAAGAGACCTTAAAGAGTCCCACCATCTTAATTTACAGATATGAAGACCGACTCCCCAGGAGTTTATGCATCTGATTAGACAACCAGCAAGGGCAAGGTGGTACCAGAATCAGGGCTCCAGCTCCCGAGCCTGGGATCCTTTCCAATGCACTGCCTGCTTTGAAGTATATAAAATAATAAATACTAAAACTAAACTAAGATGTCATGAAGATAACTGGAGATTAACTTTATAATTAATAGCATCCACAAATATAAAGATAATGAGACTTCTGTTTGATGCCACAAGGAAGTAACAGGCTCAAATCAGCCTTTTGCTGAAAACAGTTTTAAAACCTGATAAAATATATGAAACAACTATTTCAGACATAAGATAACCAGAAGCAGAGGACTGTGATCCTCAAGAGAAGAGACGCAAACAAGGCAAATGCTATAATCACCCTGTCTTTCTGCCTGGAAGCAGTTTCTAAACTGCAGCACAGAAACAATCCAGTGGTCTCACTGAGCTGAAGAGACAGATGTTAGACTTCAGGGACACCTAGACGCTAGAATTTGCAGAGCAGAGTTTAAGAAAAGAGGTAACTATGTAGAGAAAGACTTCCAGAAATCTGCATAGAATTCCCCTCAAGTCTTTGGTCAAATATCAATCATCATGAGTTGAGGCAAAGAGAAGCTGTTGGGGAAAGAATAAGTACCAGCGAAGGGTAAGGTGAACACTTCCCAGAGTTCACATACTGTTCAGAGTTGTTTGAATTCCCTCAAGCCAGCGTATTGAAATCTTCAGAATATGTAGATTATTCAACCACCAGCTGGGTGGTGCCTGAGTATTAAGCAAAAGTAGCTGTAGAGAAAAGGCTTCTTTAGAGTCACTCTCAAAGAGCTTAAAAACAAGGCTCAAGAGAATCAGACAAGGGTCAATAGGATCACCAAGTAATTTCAGTTACTACCCAAAAGGGCCAGCATTCTCTAAGCAATATAACAAAATCCAGCATTCAACAACATACAAATTCAAATGTCAGGCACTCAAGAAAAAATGAGAAAATAATACCTAAATGTTTGGAAAGCAAATAATGCAGTTCTAAATAACACTGGAGTCAAAGATGAAATCAAAATGGAAATTAGAAAGTATTCTGAACTGAAAAAAAAAGATAAAAACAACATAATATCATTTGTGGCATGGCATTAAAGCAATAGTGGGAAATTTATAGTATGAAATTCCTACATGAGAAATAAAAGGGTCTTAAAGTAATGAGTTTTTGTCAACCTTAGTATAGAAAAAGTAAAAATAAAGCCCAAAATAAGAGAAAGGAGATAATAAAGATCAAACTATGAATCGTTGAAATAAAAAACAGAAAATCGATAGAGAAAATCAACGAAGCCCAAAACAGGATCTACAAGATTAGTAAAATAGATAAATCCTGACACCAGTCCTACAGCAGCATGGTAGGGTAGTACAGAGCTGGTCAGGTGCACCTATTCTCATCTAACCAAAAAGTCGGAGCCAATGCCATTACCTGGGTTGTTGCTATCTTATGAAGCTCAACAGTATCCTGAGCACCAGAGAGCAGGCCGGCAGAGGAACCAAATCAAAGAGGTTGTGAGGGATATACAGATGGCAGAAGTGGCGGCTGAAGAGACCCCTCAATACCCCTGGAGGCTGTGGCCTCTAGTCACTGGGAACCACTGCTCTGTTTCAGATCGAAGAACAACTTAGCTGGTGCAGTGATCAGTCATGGTGGGTCAAAAATAAAGGATAGCCAAAGCACAACAAACATCAAAATCCAGATAATAAAAGGACATCTGGAATCATTAGTCAAAATTTTGGCAGCAAAGTGATGCAAACAAAAGCAAAAATAGTGATAGATAATTGTGTAAAAAAAAAAAGCAAATTACAATTCAGAATGCAGAATTGATTTATCACCAATTACGAAAATCTTTTACAAAGAGTCAACAAGTTCAATATCCCAAGTGCAAGTGGACAACTGGAGGAAGGAAAATTTTAATACGATGTGTGATGACTTGAAAGGTGGTAAGAAACATCATATCCCCAATCCTACTTGCACATTTGACGATGCCTTTCAATGTTATTCTGAAGTTATGGAAAACATTAAAAAGTCAGATTTTCAAAAACCAACACTAGTCACAGGCATGGCCAATTGCTCTGCAAGGAATAGATCTTATAGGAGTAGCCCAAACTGGTGCAGGAAAAACATTATGCTATTTAATGGCTGTATATGTTGGTCTGGACTTTCGACACATGGAGGAAAAAAAAATAGACCCGGATGTTAGTCCTTATGCCCACTCAGAAGCTAACTCTTGAAGTGGAAGCTGAATGATGCAATAAAAGTTTAGAAGTATTTGTGTATATGGTGGTGGAGACAGAGACAAACAAATAGAAGGCCTTAGAAAAGGTGTTGATATCATAATTGCAACTCCTAAAAGATTGAATGAATATGCAAATAAATAACTTTGTCAGCCTGAGAAGTATAACCTACTTGGTTTCAGATGAAGCAGACAAGATGCTGGACATGGGATTTGAACCCCAGATAATGAAGATTTTGTTGGATGTGTGCCCAGATAGGCAGACTACTATGTCCAGTGCAACTTGGCCATATTCAGTTCGTCAACTCGTACAATCTTATTTGAAAGAGCTTGGACGTGAGAGGTGGCTCACGCCTGTAATCTCAGCACTTTGGGAGGCCGAGGCTGGGGGATCACCTGAGGCCAGGAGTTCGAAACCAGCCTGACCAACATGGAGAAACCCCATTTCTACTAAGAATATAAAATTAGCCGGGTGTGGTGGTGCATGCCTGTAATCCCAGCTATGCGGGAGGCTGAGGCAGCAGAATAGCTTGAACAAGAGCAAAACTCTGTCTCAAAAAAAAAAAACAAAAAAACATAAAGAGCCCATGTTTGTCTATGCTAGTATACTGGATCTAGTTGCCATCAATTTAGTGAAGGAAATATAATGATCACCACAGAGGAAGAAAAATGAATTTATATCCAAAGTTTTCTAGACAGCATTTCGCCCAGAGACAAAGTCATTGTCTTTATTTCCCAAAAGGCAGTTGCGGATCATGTATCAAGTGATCTAATCCTTGGAAATATATCAATAGAGTCTCTGCATGGTGATAGAGAGATTGGTTGAGAGAGAGCATTAGAGAACTTTAAAATAGGTCAAGTGAATATTAATTGCTACTGACGCAGCATCCTGAGGTCTTGATGTCCGTGATATTACTTATGCCTGTGATTACAATCTTCCATGAAACACTGAAGAATATGTACACCAAATAGGGTGCATTGGAAGAGCCAGAGGGAGTGGAGTGTCAATTACACTTGTGACTAGAAATGACTGGAGGGTTGCCACTGAATTGATTAATACCAGAGTGTTCCAGAGGAGTCTGTGTCAATGGCTGAGAGACACAAGGCATATCAACAACTAAAAACAAAATGGGAAGACTTCACCGAAGGCCCAAGAAGTTTTATTAAGGTCTTTTGTTGAAAAGTGTTACTAGCTTACCAGAAGTAAAACTTTAATAGCACATATACTTTCAAGTGCCTGCTTTCTTAAACTAGGATTCATTAGAGTTAATATTGCAATCAGAATTACCTCTAAAAATTTTTAACATTATAAATTGTTAGATGTTACTCTTTTACTATTACCTGAAGTCTAGTGAATGTATCTTTAGAGTTGGTGGGTGTATAAATTGATATAACCTCCTATGAACAACTTGGCAATGTATAAATTATAAATACACAGACCTTTTCATCAGGCAATTTCTTTTCTAGGAATGCATTCTATAAGTATGTCTGCAATATCTGTAGTATCAAAAGCCTAACTGAATGTCTAGTAGGATACTAGATGAAGTCTTAAGAGCAAAGAACTTTTTACTATGATGGTGGACTGGGTTAAAACAGAAAACCTTATCTTCTACTCAACAGAAATGCTATATAAAATATATTTGAAAGAGATGTTCCCAAAGCTGAGTTATGAATGGCGGCTTATTATATTCTGTATATGTTTAAATAATTTTCTATAATAAAAACTCCATATTTACTAGCCCCCCCAAAAAAGATAGATCTCTAGGCAGACCAAATAAACTTATTGAATATTAGAAGTAGAAGAAACCTGTGAAAGCTGAAGAAACTGGATAGACAACTAATAAGTGGTAAAGTGGTACTAGATAAGGGCTCCAGCTACCAAAGAGAGAAGACATAAATTTCCAATATCAGGAATAAAAGAGGTGATGTCACTACAGAGTTTATAGATGTTTAAAATAATCAGAAAATATTTTGAACAACTTTGTACTTATAAATTTGGCAACTTTGATGAGTTCCTAGAAAGACACAAACTACCGAAGTTTACACATGAAGAAATAGATAACCTAAATAGCCTGTATCTTTCAAATCAATTTAACTTATAGTTAAAAACCAGCCCACAAAGAATTTCCAGGCCCAGGTGGCCTCATGGTGAAATTCAGTCAGATGGTTATAAAAGAAATATTACCAATTTTATATAAATTCTTTCCGAAAATCAAAGAAGAGGAACTACTTCTGAATGCATTATTTGAAGCCAGTGTTACTTTGACATCAAAATCAGACAAAATCATTGCAAGAAAACTACAACTACAAGTCAATAATGCTCATGAACATAGAGCAAAAATTCTAAACAAAATTTTAGCAAATCAAATATAATAATATATAAAAAGGCTAATGTGTCAAGAACAACTGGAATTTATTTCAAGAATTCAAGGTAGACTGTGTGCAGTGCCCCATGCCTGTAATTCCAAAACTTTTGGAGGCCAAGGGGGTTGGATTGCTTGAGCTCAAGAGTTTGAGACCAGCCTGGACAACATGGAAAAACTCTATTTCTACTAAAAATACAAAAAATTAGCTAGACACATGGTGGCATGTATCTGTAGTCTTAGCTACTCAGGAGGCTGAGGTGGGAGAATCACCTAAGCCCTGAAAGCCAAGGCTGCAGTGAGCTGTGATTGCACCACTGCACTCCAGCCTGAGCACCAGAAGTGAGACCCTGTTTGAAAAAAGAAAAATGCAAGGCAAGTTTATCATTAGAAAATCAATGTAATTTACCATATTAATGAATTAAATAACAAAAACTATATAATCATCTCAAAAGATGCAGAACACACATTTGATAAAATATGACATCCATTCCTGATCATAGCTCTCAGAAAATTATAAATAGAAGAAAACTTTCTCAACCTAGTAAAAAGAATCTACCAAAAAATAGCCCTATGGGAAAAATCATAATAATTAACATGGAAGACTGAATGCTTTCACCCTACAGTAAGAAATGAGACTAGAATATCTTTACTTAATTTCTTCTATTCAACATTGTATTAGAGGCTCTAAACATTGAAATAAGGCAAGAAAATAAATAAAAGGCATACAAACTAAAATAGAAATAAAACTGTCTTTATTCAAGACAACATAATGACCTATGTAGAAAATTTAATGGAAAATTAAAAGTTTTTTTAAATAAAAAGATGCTAATTGAAGAAGTGATTTAGCAAAGTTGTAACATACAAGATCAATAAGCAAAAATTAACTAGCAAAAAACATTTAGAAATTGGATTTTAAAATAATATCATTAACAATAGATATTTAAAATATAAGATACCTAGGAATGAATCTGACAAACTATGTGTAAAATCTGTAGAGTGAACAATATAAACCTTGCTGAGAGTAGTTAAAGAAGACCTAAATAAGTAGAGAGATATACCATGTTCATAGGTTGGAAGACTCAATATTTTTAAAATTTGAATTCTCCCCAAATTTTTTTATAGAGTCAACATAATCTCAGTTAAAGTCCCAGGAGGCTCTTTTTTGTTCTTTATTTATTTAATAGATATTAGCAAGCTAATTCTGAAATTAATATAGAAATGCAAAGGATCTAGAATATCCTAAATAACTGGAAAAACGTTGGTAGATGAATAACACCTGGTTTCAAGATTGATTATAAAGCTACAGTAATCAAGACAGTACAGAATTGGCATAAAGATACACAAATGGATCAATAAAACAGAATAGACATAAAAAAACCCACAGATAAATGAAAAACTAAGTTTTTACAAAAATGCAGACACAATTAAGTACAGATAGCATGGACTTTTTAACAAATGGCAGTGGTACAGTTCAATGTCATATGCAAAAAAAAACCTATTTAATCCATACCTCGCACCACATGTAAAAATTAACTCAAAATGGATCATACATCTAACTATAAAACTTCTGAAAGAAGGCATAGAAGAAAATTTGTATGAGCTTGGGATAGACAATGTTTTCTTAGCTACAACACCAAAAGCTTGATATATATAAGGAAATATTGATAAACTGAACTTCATTAAAATGTAAAACTTCTGCTCTTTGAAAGACACTGTTAAAAGAATACAAAGACAAGCCACAACTGGAAAATTATTTGCAAATCATGCATTTGAGAAAGAATCCTCTCTAAATTCAACAATAAGAAAATGAACAGCCCAAAAGAAAAATGTACTGAAGATTTTATCAGACATTTTGCTACAAAAGATGGATGACTAATAGTTACAGGAAATGATGCACAACATTATTAGTCATTAGGAAAATACAAATTAAAACTGTAATGAAGAACACTATACATCTATTAGAATGGCTAAAATGAAGTAGTCTGGCAATACCAAGTGTTAGCAAAGATTTGGAATAACTCAAATTCTCCCATATGTTGATAAGAGTTTTAAATTACCAAACTCCTTGCAAAACAGTTTTGCAGTTTCTTAAAACAATAAACATTCATATAATCTAACCACTCCACTCCTAGGTATTTAGTCAAGAAAAATGAATTCATAGAAAGACTTGTACATGATTATTCCTGGAAGCTTTATTTGTAACAGCTCAAAACTGAAAACAATCCAAATGCCTTGCTAATTTGTTGGATAAACAAGTTGTGTCATATCAGTACAATGGAATGCTATCAGTAATACAAAAGAATTGATAGACACAAAAAGAATGTTTATCAAAGTAATTCTACTGAGTGAAAGAAATCAGGCATGAGAGTAAATATTGTATAATTCTATTCATATAAAATACTAGAGAATGCAAATTAATTTACACACCCCTTGTAAGTTGTATTCCTAGGTATTTTATTCTCTTTGTAGCAATTGCGAATGAGAGTTCACTCATGCTTTGGCTCTCTGTTTGTCTGTTATTGATGTATGGGAATGCTTGTGATTTTTGCACATTGATTTTGTATCCTGAGACTTTGCTGAAGTTGCTTATCAATTTAAGGAGATTCTGGGCTGAGACGATGGGGTTTTCTAAATACACAATCCTGTCATCTGCAAATAGAGACAATTTGACGTTCTCTCTTCCTATTTGAATACCCTTTATTTCTTTCTCTTGCCTGATTGCCCTGGCCAGAATTTCCAATACTATGTTGAATAGGAGTGGTGAGAGAGGGCATTCTTGTCTTGTACCAGTTTTCAAAGAAAATGCTTCCAGCTTTTGCCCATTTGGTATATTACTCCATTCTGTAGGTTTGTCATAAATAGCTCTTTTTATTTTGAGAAATGTTCCATCAATACCTTTATTGAGAGTTTTAAGCATGAAGTGGTGTTGAATTTTATGGAAGGCCTTTCCTGTATCCGTTGAGATAATCATGTGGTTTTTGTGATTGGCTCTGTTTATGTGATGGATTACGTTTATTGATGTGCATATGTCGAACCAGCCTTGCATCCCAGGGATGAAGCCGATTTGATCATGGTGGATAAGCTTTTTGAAGCGCAGCTGGATTCAGTTTGCCAGTATTTTATTGATGATTTTCACATCAATGTTTATCAGGAATATTGGCCTCAAATTTTCTTTTTTTGCTGTGTCTCTGCCAGGTTTTGGTATCAGGATGATGCTGGCCTCAAAAAATGAGTTAAGGGGGAGCCCTTCTTTTTCCATTGTTTGAAATAGTTTCAAATGGAATGGTACCAGCTCCTCTTTGTACTTCTGGTAGAATTCAGCTATGAATCTGTCTGGTCCTGGACTTTTTCTTGGTTGGTAGGCTATTACTTACTGCTTCAATTTTAGAAATTGTTATTGGTTTATTCAGGAATTTGACTTCTTCCTGGTTTAGTCTTGGGAGTGTGTATGTGTCCAGGAATTTATCCATTTCTTCTAGATTTTCTAGTTTATTTGCATAGAGGTGTTTATAGTATTCTCTGATGGTAGTTTGTATTTCTGTGGGATCAGTGGTGATATCCCCTTTATCATTTTTTACTGTGTCTATTTGATTCTTCCTTCTTTTCTTCTTTATTAGTCTGGCTTGTGGTCTATCTATTTTGTTGATATATTTAAAAAATCAGCTGTGTCTTTTAATTGGGGCATTTACCCTGTTTACATTTAAGATTAATATTGTTATTTATGAATTTGATTCTGTCATTACGATGCTAGCTGTTTATTTTGTCTGTTAGTTGATGCAGTTTTTTCCTAGTGTCTATGGTCTTTACAATTTGGTATGTTTTAGCAGTGGCTGGTACCGGTTGTTCCTTTCCATGTTTAGTGCTTCCTTCAAGAGCTCTTGTAAGGCAGGCCTGGTGGTGATAGAATCTCTCAGCATTTGCTTGTCTGTAAATGATTTTATTTCTCCTTCACTTATGAAGCTTAGTTTGGCTGGGTATGAAATTCTGAGTTGAAAATTGTTTGCTTTAAGAATGTTGAACATTTGCCCTCACTCTCTTCTGGCTTGTAGGGTTTCTGCAGAGAGATCCACTGTTACTCTGATGGGCTTCCCACTGTGGTAACCCGATCTTTCTTTCTGGCTGCCCTTACCATTTTTTCATTCATTTTAACCTTGGTGAATCTGATAATTAGTGTCTTGGGGTTGCTCTTCTCGAGGACTATCTTTGTGTTGTTCTCTGTATTTCCTGAATTTGAATATTGGCGTGTCTTGCTAGGCTGGGTAAGTTCTCCTGGATAACATCCTGAAGAGTGTTTTCCAACTTGGTTCCATTCTCCCTGTCACTTTCAGGTACACCAATCAAACATAGGTTTGGTCTTTTCACATGGTCCCATATTTCTTGGAGGCTTTGTTTGTTCCTTTTCATTCTTTTTTCTCTAATATTGTCTTCATGTTTTATTTCATTAAGTTCATCTTCAGTCTCTGATATCCTTTCTTCCACTTGATCAATTTGGCTACTGATACTTGTGTATGCTTCACAAAGTTCTCATGCCATGTTTTCAGCTCCATCAGATTAGTTATGTTCTTCCCTAAACCGGTTAGTCTAGTTAGCAATTCTCTAACCTTTTTTCAAGATTCTTAGCTTCCTTGCATTGGGTTAGAATACACTCCTTTAGCTCAGAGGAGTTTGTTACCCATCTTCTGAAGCCTACTGCTGCCAAGTTGTCAAACTCATTCTCTGTCCAGTTTTGACCCCTTGCTGGTGAAGATTTGTGATCCTTTGGAGGAGAAGAGGTGTTCTGGTTTTTGGAATTTTCAGCCTTTTTGTGCTGGTTTCTTCCCATCTTCACGGATTTATATCTTTGGTCTGGTCTTTGATGTTGGTGACTTCCAGATGGGGTTTCTGAGTGGACATCCTTTTTGTTGATGTTGATGCTATTTCTTTCTGTTAGTTTACTTTCTAACAGTCAGGCCCCTCTGCTGCAGGTCTGCTGGAGTTTGCTGGAGGTCTATTCCAGACCCTGTTTGCCTGGGTATGGAGGCTGCAGAGGCTGCAGAACAGCAAAGACTGCTGCTTGTTCCTTCCTCTGGAAGCTTCGTCCCAAAGGGGCACCCACCAGATGTCAGCTGGAGCTCTCCTGTATGAGGTGTCTGTCAGCCCCTGCCGAAAGGTGTCTCCCAGTCAGGAGACACAGGGTTCAGGGAACCACTTGAGGAGGCAGTCTGACCCTTAGCAGAGCTTGAACGCTGTGCTGGGAAATCCACTGCACAGAGCTGGCAGACAGGGATGTTTAAGTCTGCTGAAGTTGCACCCACAGCCACCCCTTTTCCCAGGTGCTTTGTCGAAGAGAGATGGGAGTTTTAACTACAAGCCTGTGACTAGGGCTGCTGCCTTTTTTCCCAGAGATGCCTTCCCCAGAGAGGAGGAATCTAGAGGCAGTCTGTCTACAGAGGCTTTGCTGAGCTGGGGAGGGCTCCACGCAGTTGGAACTTCACCACGGCTTTGTTTACATTGTGAGAGGAAAACTGCCTACTCAAGCTTCAGTAATGGCAGACGCCCCTTTCCCCACCAAGCTTGAGAGTCCCAGGACAACTTCAGACTGCTGTGCTGGCAGCTAGAATTTCAAGCCAGTGGATCTTGGCTTGCTGGGCACCGTGGGGGTGGGATACACTGAGCTAGACCACTAGGCTCTTTGGCTTCAGCTCCCTTTCCAGGGGAGTGAACAGTTGTCTCACTGGCATTCCAGGCACCACTGGGGTATGAAAAAGACTCCTGCAGGTAGCTCAGTGTCTGCCCAAATGGCCGCCTAGTTTTGTGCTTGAAACCCAGAGCCCTGGTGGCGTAGGCACAGGAGGGAATCTCCTGTCTGCAAGTTGCGAAGACCATAGGAAAAGTAGTATCTGGTCCCAGGTGCTCCGTCCCTCATGGCACAGTCCCTCCAGGCTTCCTTTGGCTAGGCTAGGGGGTTCCTTTACCCCTTGCAATTCTGGGTGAGGCAATGCCCCACCCTGATTCGGCTCGCCCTTTGTGGTCTGCACCCACTGTCTAACGAGTCCTAGTGAGATGACCCGTGTACCTCAGTAGGAAATGCATGAATCACTTGCCTTCTGCATTGATCTCTCTGGCAGCTGCAGACCAGAGCTATTCCTATTTAGCCAACTTGCCAGGTCTCTGCCAGGAGACCCCTTGAAAAGAGAAGACATTTTGAATTTGTCAGATGCTGTGACTTGTGAATCATTCCCTCACAATAGTCAAGGCTCAGTGGTTTCCATTGATGATGGGTCCCTCATCTGGGCTCTTACTTCAGTGGCCAGTCCTCTGAGCCTGGCTGCAATTTTTTTGGAGTCACATCTTGGATAACCATGTTTACAGCTTTCAACACAACACAGTTACTTTGAACCACTTCTGCACCTATATAGAAAAATATGAAATATGGTGGACCCTCTATAGCTCTCTAGTCAATATCCTCAGCCTATATATAAAATCCTAGATCCCCTTAGGCATCAAATGGATTGCAGGGACCACCTTCAGTATCTAAGGCCCACTGTCCTAATCTACTATTCTGTGAATTAGAAGCCACTGGCTGCAGAGCCACACTGATCATAAAGGGAAGAACAAGGCTCCCTGTGGAATCTCTTTGCCTGCATTACTGAAAAGCAGACTACCTTGGAATTAACTTAGTCTCAGGGCCAGGCTACACCCAGTGTGGAGGGGGACAATTCCCCTGCTCCTTTGCTCCTAATACCTCCAATTCTAAGCTGTGGTTCACACTCTACAGAACTTTACTCCATGGAGCTTTGTTTAATTGCATATTCCAGCTTGGCCTTCTTCTTTTCTCGGTCACACTTGCTCATTCTCCAGCTGGTTTTTTTCTGGGAATACTGCCTGAAAAATTACTTTCATAAAAAAAAACTTATCTGAGGGACATACCTTGTCAGAAGGAGGAGGGTAGAAAGTAAAGACTCTTGCTTTCTCCATTTGTTCTTTTCTCTGTCTTCCCCACCTTCCTTCCTGCATTAAAAGGACTGTCCACTCTCCTCTACTGTATAGCAAGGGCTCTAATCAAAAAGTGTGGGGCACTAGCCAGGTGCCTGTCCTTCTAGCTAGTCAGGAAGCTGAGGCAAGAGGATCACTTGGACCTGAGAGTTTGAGTGAGTTATGATCATGCCCCTGCACTCCAGCCTAGGTGACAGAGTGAGATCCCATCTCTTAAAAAAAAAGAGGGGTGGGTGGGGCACTAAGCCTCACTCACTATTTTCAAAAATCAATCAATATAATACCCATATTAACAGGCTCACTCAAGAAGAAAAAAATCACATAATTATATCAATTTATGCAGAAAAAGTGTTGGAAAAACTCAATATGCATTCATGCAAAGAATAAAAGCTCTCAGAAAAAAATATGAATAGAGGACAACTTTCTCAATATGATAAAAAAGAAACATATACAGAAACCTATATTTAATATTTTACTTAGTGGTTAAGGCTAAAAACTTTCCCCCTAAGATTAGGAGAAAAAGCAGGAATGTTCATTCTTACCACTCGTATTTAACATAGTGCTGGAAGTGTTAACCAACACGATAAGACAGGAAAAGAAAACAAATTGCAGATAGATTGAAGTGGAATAAATAAAACTGCCTCCATTTGTCGATGACATGATGATCTATGTAGACAATTCCAAAGGCTCTACAAAATAAAAACCACGAAGCTCTAGATTTCATGACTTGAGCAAAATCACAGGATACAAGATCAACATACAAGACAGTATTTCTGTATAGTAGCAACAGACACGTAGAAAACCAAAATTAAACATATAATACCATTTACTATTTCTCAAACAAAATTAAATATTTGAGTGTAAATCTAACAAAACATATGTCAGATTTGTATGCTAAAAATGATAAAAATCCTGATGAAATAAATAAAAAATCTAAATAAATGGACATTTCATGATCATAGAATGGAAGATTAAGGACAGTAAAGCTATAAATTCTCCCTAAATTTACACAAAGGTTTAATATAGGTCCTATCAAAATTCCAATAAAATTTTTAGTAGCTATATATAAGAAAATTATAAAATATATAGGGAAAGGCAAAGAAACTAAAATAGTTAAAACAATTCTAAAAACGAAGACAATTTCAAGACTTCTTATATAGCTACAGTAATCAAGACTGTAGTACTGGCAGAGGAATCAACACCGATGTTGATGGCACAGAATAGATAATCCAGTAATACTGTGGCCAACAGATTTTTGACAAAGGTACAATTCAATAGAGGAAGGATACATAGTTTTTTTAACAAATGATGCTGGAAAAAGTGGGTATCCATAGACAAAAGAATTACCCTCAACCTAAACATGACATCTTAAAAAAATTATCTCAAAGTGGATTATAGATTTCAGTGTAAAACACTTTTGGCAATATAGAAAATCTGCAGAACCTAGGGCTTGGTGAAGAGTTCTTGGGCATGACACCAACAGCATGATCCAGTAAAAATAGATTAATTGGACTTCATCAAAATTAAAAAGTAGTATTCTCTGAAAGAACTTGAGGTGATGAAAAGGCAAGCTGAGAGAACATATTTGCAAACCATATATATCTCACAAAGGACTTAGATCTAGAATGTATAAAGAACTTTCAGATTTCAACAGTAAAAAATAAAATCTATTAGAAAATTGGAAAAGACATGAAAAGACATTTCACTGACTATGACAAACAGATGGCAAATAAGCACACAAAAGGATGTTTAACATCGTTAGCCATTGGAGATGTGCAAATTGAAACCACAACGAGTATTACCACACACCTATGAGGACAGCAAAAATATCGTGACAGTACTAAATGATAGCCATGATACAGAGAACCTCTATCACACATGCCTTGCTGGTAGGAGTGTAAAATGGTATAGCCACTTTGAAATACAATGTGGTAATTTCTTAAGAACTAAACATGAGACTACCACATGACCAGCAATGACATTTGTGGACATTTGTCCCAGTAAGATAAACACTTTGTTTACACAAAAACCTGTACAAGTGCTTTGCAAGGCAAAGGTAGGAGGATCCCGTGGGGCCAGAAGTTTGAGGCTAGCCTGGGCAACATAGAGGGACCCTGCCTCTTAAAGAGAAAAACCTGTCACAATTATTCATAGAAGATTTATATGTAATAACCAAAAACTGGAAACAACCAAAATACTCCTCAACAGATGAATGACTAAATAAACTATACCATGGAATAGCACTGAGCAATAAAAGGACTCAAACTATTGATGCTTACAACTTGGATGGATCCCAAGGGCATTTTGCTGAGTCGGAAAAGTCGGTCTCTAAAAGTCACATGCTATATAATTCCATTTATAGAACGTTCTCAAAATGACATAATTACAAAGATAGAGAACAGATTAGTGGTTGTCAGGGGTTAGAGATGATTAGGGAGTGGTATGAGTGAGTATAGAGGAGAAGTGTGAGGATGATCTTTGAGGTGGAACAGTTCTGTATCTTTATTGTGGTAGTTTTTGCACAAATATACGCATAGGATGAATGACATAAAAACATATGTATATACATAGTATCAATGTCAAATTCTTGCTTTTGATATTGTACTATAATTATGTAAGATAACTAGATGAAGGGTACACAGGATCTCTCTGCATTATCTTTGCAACTTCTGGTGAATCTACAATTATTTCAAAATAAAAAGTAAGAAAAAAGTATTAGGTACTGTATAAGTTTGTACTCATGCTGCTATGAAGAAATACCCAAGACTGGGTAATTTATAAAGAAAACAGGTTGAATTGACTCAGTTCTGCATGGCTGGGAAGGCCTAAGGAAACTTACAGTCATGGCAGAAGGTGAAGGGGAAGAAAGGCACTTCCTTCACAGGCCAACAAGATGGAGTGAGTGCAAGCAGGGGAAATGCCAGATGCTTATAAAACCATCAGATCTCATGAGATTTACTCACTATCAGGAGAACAGCATGGGGGAAACTGCCCCCATGTTCCAATTACCTCCCACTGGGTTATAGGAACTACAATTCAAAATGAGATTTGGGTGGGGGACACAAAATCATCGGGTGCTAATTGTAGGTATCAGAATTATCTGGGATAGTTGTCAATACACATAAATTTCTAAATCCCTTTCTAAACTCACTGATCTATAATGTATTTTTGCTCTTTAAAAATTTTGAATTCTAGTAAATTACACATAACATAAAGTTTACCACTTTAACATTTTAAAGTGTATAGTTCGGTAGTGTTAAGTACATTCACATTGTGAATAGGTTCTGGAGATAGGTTGTCAACATATCTCCAGAACTCTTATCATCTTACAAAACTAAAATCTATACCCATTAAACAATAACTCCCCACTCCCTCAGCTTCTTCCTTCTTCTCCTCTGGGAATCTTCTTAAACTCATATATACTGGGAACTTGGCAGGTTCTGTGTTTAGATAACAAGGAAGCTGATCATAATGATAAACTGAACTAAGGATAGCAGTTTCCACTACCCAGACTGTATGTATCACTGTGTACTCCCATTTTCCATTGAATTCTCACAGTAATCTAATAGTTCACAGTTATTATATCTATTCCATGAATCAGGAAACAGATTCAGAGAGGTTAAGAGACTAGCTCAATTCACACAGCTCAGGTTCAAACTCAGAACTGCTGGGCTCCCAGAATCTGCTGTACCACAAACCATCCTTCTGTTGCAGGTTCTCTGTGACCCTTGCTTCAAGCTTAACCTTAGGTGTCTTTTCCCTGTGGTTTCAGAAGCAGAGACCCGGAGGGTAACAACTCTTCCAAAACATCACAATTTTGGAGCTCTACCTTGGTTTATGAACATCTAAGATTTCTTCTAGCTTGAATTTTAATGTTCTGAAAATAGTTTCTAGTTAACACTAGAGTTAGCATCACAATAGAAAAATGGAAAGAGACTTTCCTTTCCCATCTTTGCAAGCTTGTCTGGGCTATAGCCCCGCTGAAACAGGACCAAGGAAGAGATAGGTGCGCTGAAATAGGACCAAGGAAGAGATAGGTGAACAGAGGAAGATTTACTGACCTACAGTATAAAAAAAAAAATCAGATATGTTGGCAAAATGTTTCCATTTTTTTCTTCTGAAATATTTTGCACCTTGACCTACACAGAGATTCCTGGTTCACATAAGTTGAGTAACACATCAACTGAATAAGAAAATTTCAAAACTATTTTTCAAGCATTGATGTATTTTTTAAAGAGAAAAACCAAGCACACTGCCCTTAAAAACAAAAGTTACAGATTACACATCCACTAGGGTAGCTCTTTAAACTTATTTTTAAACCTTTGAAATTTTTAAAGCAGTGCAGGAGATGGTTTAGGGGAATAATGTAGTGGGATTCTTTCCCTCAGAGAACATCTGAGAACATTTTCTCTGATAATAAAGGACAAAGTTCATGCAGTTGTGTACGCTGCAAATGCTCCACCAGTGTGTGAGTGGAGAAAGAGATCGCCGGTTGGAAAAAAATTAAATTTTGACATCTCCCACTTAAGCCATTTCCCCAGTGTTCGCTGGAGTATAGTATGGAGGTTTCCGAGCGTGGAAAGAGACAATTCTTGCGCAGGGGCAGGAAACATTCCGTGTGGGAAATACTATCTTAAATGAGTGTAAAAAGAACACATGTACATTACATGGGCTTACAAACTCGGAGGGTAGGTCTCCTATTCTCCTATTATCCCTTTATTGCTCCCCCCCTCCCCACACACACCCCCTTCACTCAACGGCAGAGAAATCCCAAAAGTGCCGGGCTTTGACGTTCTGCAGAGCTCGACTAAGAGTCCGGAGCGGGTAGGGATGCAGCTGCTCGCCAGCAAAAGCTGATGCGGACCCCAAGCAGCAGTGGCACGGGACGACTTAAAGGCGATTCCTAAGTTTTGGAGAAACTTAGCAAAAATCAAAAGATATTGGAACAAGCAGCCCCAACGTGCGTATATTTGTTGTAACAGCAGCAGTTACAGAGTGCCTGGAGAAAGAGACAAAGCAGGGAGATGGGCTTGGGGAGGGAAGAACCTCAGAACTCAGCAGTGTACTTTAGCCAGAGGCGTCTCCAACTTTAGCGCGCCTCAATCACCAGATCTACTTAAAACGGAAATTCCGATTCCCTTAGTACGGCGTGGAGTCTGAGATTCTGCATTTCTAACAAGCTCCCAGGTTACAGCTGCCGCTGGTCCAAGGACCAAACTTTGAGGGCCAAGGGGTTTGTTGAATTGGGTGAAGAAATTTAGGGCTAGAGGGGAAAGGTGCTTTCTGAAGAAAACGATAAGCTGGGGATATCAGCGGCCTCAGAAGGGGCAACAACAGAAACAAACTGGATGAGCAGGGATAGGGTTGGAAACTGGCCAGAGGAAGGACTGCGGTCTCCACGGTCACTTTATTTGGAGCAAAATCTTAGGAGAAGGGAGGAAGGAGGCGCTCGAACTCTGGCTTTGGAAGAAAACTTTGCAAGGGATGGGCTGGGGATTCTTTGGAAAGGGCAGCAGACGCGCACCTGGATAAGGTAGGCAGCTGGACCCGCAGGCTGCACCGGGACGGAGGGGGCGGAGGGGAGGGGAGAGCCGAGAGAGGCCCCGGGTTGTCCAGCCCTTACCTGCGCTCGCCCTGGTCGGTGTAGACGCTGAAGAAGAGTCCCTCCTTGAGGTCTTCAAACACCACGCCCGAGAAGCTGAGCTGCAGCTCGTAGCTGCTACCAGGTTGCAGGGGCTCACCGAGCTCCAGCACCATGTATTCCGTGTCCAGCGCGAACCACACCTTGTCCACTGGTACGCGGCCCGCGGTGGTGTTCCCAGTGCCCGGGGACAGGGGGCCCCGCACCTCGGCGCCCTCGCAGTCCTGGAAGAGGCTATGCAGCAGCAGTCGAACAGTGGCCATGGTGCAGCGCACCGTGATGTTCACGCGGCCATTGAAGAGCAAAGATCTCGCCGGAAGCTTGTCGGGCCTCAGCAGCGGCCACAGCTCCAGGTCGTAGTGTAGCGGCAAGAGCCAGGGCGGCAGGCGTAGGTGGTCCCAGGGCCCTGGGGGTCGCTCATCTATCGGGGTGGTCGTCACCGCTAGCTCGCCTGCACTGCTGGGTGTCGGGGTCGGCGTCGGCTTCTGCCTGCGGGGAGGAGAACAGTCGGCTTCCGAGTCCCCGAGTCCAGGCAGCGCCGACGGTGGGACGCGCGCGCAGTGGCCGTAAAAGGCGGCGAGTATGGCCAGAGCCAGCAGGAGGGCGGCTACCAGCCCCGCCAGCAGCAGGGCCACCGCGCGGCTCACATAGAAACCTGAGCTGGAAGGGGGTCCCATGACAGAGACCAGGTTCGGCGCGAGGTGGGAGTTCAGAGACGGCGGCAGCTGTCAAAACCCCGGCAAGCGTACTCAGTACTGGGACCCCTACCCTCCTCTCTTGTATTGTGCCTCTTCCTCCTGGAAGAGCCTGGAAGGACTGGAGCGCAGCAGACAGCGGTTGGGACCATGGCTTCCCCCTCCCAGCTAATCAGACACAGGTCCCAGCCTACCCACCCCGCCCCTGGCCAGCGCCAGGGAAGAGGCGGACCTGGCACTCCCAGGCGCGTACCCCTTGGGGTTCGAAGAGAAAGAACCCACGGAAGATGCCTCCAGAGTCGGCGCGGGAAGGGGTAGGTCAGACCAAACTCGAATCTGGACACCTTAAACGTGGATATTTGGTTGAGGGATGTGCCTCGGTACGGTTTCATATGTTATCTATCGGAAAGCGGACAGGTACGGAGCACCTCTATCTTGACGCCAGCGATGAGCTACCAGCAACACACCTGCTCCACAGCCAGCCAGGGATTCGTGTGCTAGGGGGTGGTAAGGCCTTGAGAACCAGGATATTTGGGAATTTAGCACTTCGTGTGCTAGGGGGTGGTAAGGGCTTGAGAACTAGGGTATTTGGTCGTTCGGAAACGATCCTGAAGGGGGTCGGCCGAGCAGTCAGAACAAATTTCTGGAGCTAAATGTGTGGCCTTAATTTCACTTCCTAAATAAGCCAGGGAGGCATGTGGCCCAGGCAGCGAATGCGAAGATGGAAAAAAGGTCTGGAGTCCGGAGTCTTTCAGGAGCTTAGGAAGCCAGGCTGGAGGAAGAGGCGACGAAGTGCTAGGGAGCCTGGCGTCTGTGTCTCCCGGGTGAATCGGGGTTGTGGGGCAGAGGTGGGTTAGGACCGCGTTACCACAGGAAGGGGCCGGGCGGGATGGTTTTTCTTAGCTCTGCAACCGCCGGGAGTTGGGGTTTCCCTTCCTGAAGCTGGGGGAGAGGGGACACTTGCTTTCAAAACGGGCTCTAGTCAAGCAAAGAGAATTAAACAACCCGGAGGCCAGTCTTTCTACTCAGAAATTCCTGGGCTGGAACTGGTTTTCCCGGAGGTACCCTAGTAGCTGAGGTTTTCACATGTTTGACATGGCATCTGTTTGCTATTTAGCTGGTGCCCCTGGTCAAATTCTTGGCCTCTGTGCTGGGTCTGGAGTCTGCACTCACACACGCTGGTGAATTGGGAATGAGATTGCAAGCATCCGGAGGCACTGGGGACTGAAGAGAAGGTAGTTAGATCCCGCTGCAGGCTGACGATTTTAGAGTACCCCATCTTGAGACTCCAGTGTGTGTGTGTGTGTGTGTGTGTGCGTGTGTTACAGCGAAAATATAATAATTTTTCCATAGCAGGTATAAAACGGTGTTCGCTTTACTACTGCTTTGACTGTATCTCACTTCCAACGAGGAAACACTTCACCTGGGTTCAGAGACCGGGTAGACCACGGTGGTTCTCCTGGGAAATGAGTGCTTTCTTGTTCCTTGAACTGAAAGGAATCACATTAACACCACCACCATCACCCTCTGGAATAAGACAGGGAAGTGGAAGGAGATTTAACATTAAGCTCACGCAGATAGTTGTGCTGTAATCTGTGGACCAGTCCACATTAAGACCATATGACTTAATTTTTTGGATTTGTTTTCTCCAGAAACGGAAGGATTATATATAACAATAATTATGACCACATGCATCACTCTCAGAAGATCATAGGCAGAGCAGAGAGAGAAGCTCCTTCTATTTCTGCATACCTACTACAAGTTGTGCTGCCAGAATTGTGAGCTACTGTGCTAGCAGTGGCAATTCAGTTTAGGTCACGTTAAGATTGGGATTGTGACAGCTTTCTCTTCGAACCCCAAGGGGTACTTGCCTGGGAGTGCCAGGTCTGCCTCTAATTACTGGACTTAACAACCCCTAGACAATTTCTTGAAGGATTTTGAAGAATTCCAGACACTCAAGGAAAGGTAAAAAAGGAAGTCAGTAACAGGATTATTTCAAACATATTAAAGATATTCATCCTCTCAATTAAGTACATATATGGACACTAGTATTTAATTCCATTTTTCTAATATCATTAAAGAAATAGAGATTGGTTTCCACACAAAAAGTTTCAAAGTAATAAAGTCACACCAAATGATTCAGCAATTTAAGTATCTTATTAAAGGGAAAATATTACTGGTAAATTGTTAATGTCACTCCAAAGAAGTTGCAAAACAACATACTGGCCGAGTCAAGATTATAATAACAATAAAGAACTGGAAAAGTATTATATGAAATATTTGACATCTCAATGAAAAAGTAGTTCTGGAATATAGACCAGTTGCTAGGAAAACATTTTCTAGAATGGCTCAGAAAATCTTCTTACTTAGAGCAACAGTTCTTAACTGGGCACAATTTTTGTGCTCCTGCCACCACCAGCATCTCATCTGACAATGTTTGAAGATATTTTTGGTTGTCACAACTCAGGGGAGGAAGTGCTACTGGTATTTAGTGGGTAGAGGCGGGCCATTCTCTGACAATGCACTGGACAGCCCACCACAACAAAGAAGCATCCTGCCCGAAATGTCATTAGTGCTGCTATTCAGAAGTCCTGAACTAAAGCAATAATCCAAGGCTTTTCCATGCTACCCAGGTAAAACTTCCTGTCTTGTGCTGCTGTTTACTTTTGTTGTTTATGTTTGTGCTTTGACATACCTATTATTTTTCCATCTTTATTTCTTGGTACTTATTATGAAACCATGTAATATTTTATTATACCTCTTAGACAACACTATTTAATTTTCTTTTCTTTTTGTTTAATTTGAACTTTTAATTTTTTGAGTGTGTCATGTTTCAAAAATCGAAACAATATGAATTTTTTACTTTTTAATTATTATATTTTTCCATAAGTTATGGGAGTATAGATGATATTTGGTTACATGAGTAAGTTCTTTAGTGGTGATTTGTGAGACCCTGGTGTACCCACCACCCACGTAGTATACACTGCACTATATTTGTTGTCTTTTATCCCTCGCTCCCTCCCACTCTTCCCCCAAGTTCCCAGAGACCATTGTATCGTTCTTATGCCTTTGTGTCCTCATAGCTTAGCTCCCACGTATCAGTGACAACATACAATATTTGGTGTTCCATTCCTGAGTTACTTCACTTTGAATAATAGTCTCCAATCTCATCCAGGTCATTGCCAATGCTGTTAGTTCATTCCTTTTTATGGCTGAGTAGTATTCCATCATATATATACACCACAGTTTCTTTATCCACCTGTTGATCGATGGGCACTTGGGTTGGTTCCACGATTTTTCAATTGTGAATTGTGCTGCTATAAACATGCGTGTTCAAGTATCTTCAATATGAAAATTTGTATGTTAAGATATCTTGCTTCCACCACTTCAATAGTTAATCATTTTAAATAGTTTTTTTGTGTAATCTTCCAGTGTTTCCTCACGCAAATCAAGCAAATACAATTATATGACCTTGTATTTCTCTCCTGTCTTACAAGAAAAACAGTATACTATATTGCAGTTCCTCATCTACATTTTCATTTAACAACATATCCTGGATATCTTTTTATATCAGTCAATAGATACATTCCACATACTTTTCTGCAGCTGCATAGTATTATATTGTATAGATATATCATTGCAAAGATTTTCCCAGTTTGGTTATTTGAAATGATTCACCAGACTCCACAGAGTATATTCATATAGGCATTTATTTAAAGGCAAAGGATATGATATAGCAAGAGAAAGAGAGTACAGGCAAGCATAGGAAGTCAGGGAGACATCCAATGTGCAAAGAGCCCTTATTTGCACAAATAGCCATGCTGTGTCATCACCTTGAGTTACTATTGTCTGTGAGAGGAATTTTTTCTAGAAAGACCCTAAAGGGTAATGGCCCAGTGGATTTTTCTTGCCCACTGCACAGAGAGAGCTGATATATCAAGACAGGAGAATTGCTGTAGAGAAAGAGTTTAATTCACAGAGAGCCAGCTAAATGGGAAACCAGAGTGTTATTACTCAAATCAGTTGCTATGAACATTTGGAGACCAGAGCTTTTAAGGAGAATTTGGTGGGTAGGGACCAGGGAGTAGGGAGTGCTGATTGGTCAGATCAAATATGAAATCATAGGGGCTTAAATTAGCTTCTTCTCACTGCCTTCTTTTCCTGGGTGGGATCACAAAACTGGTTGGGCCAAATTAACAGTCTGGGTGGCATCAACTGGCGCATCAGGACTCAGGGTCTGAAAAATATCTCAAGCACCAATTTTAGGTTTTACAATAGTGATGTTATGCCTAGGAGCAACTGGGGAGGTTTGGAATCTTATGGCCTCTAGTTACATGACTCCCTAAACCATAATTTCTTGTATTATGGCTAACGTATTAGTCTTACAAAGACAGTGTGGCCCCTAGGCAAGAAGAAGATTTGTTTTGTGAAGGGGTTATTATTATCTTTGTTTCAAGGTTAACGTTAAACTTAAGTTTCTCTCAAAGCTAGTTTGGCCTATGCCCAGGAATGAACAAGGACAGATTGGATGTTAGAAGCAAGATGCAGTTGGTCAGGTCAGATCTCTTCCACTGTCATAATTTTCCCACTGTTATAATTTTTGCAAAGGCAGTATCAAAAGGTGAAATTATGAGTTCTTTAAATAATCAAGCCAAGTTTTACAAACCCATAAGTTCAGGTTGCAAACCATCATTTAAAAAATAAACAACCTAGGAGGCTCCAGGGAGAATTTCAGACCTTAATCACCACATCAAAAATTGGTAGCTGGGAGGCTGACGTGGGTGGATCACAAGGTCAAGAGATTGAGACCATCCTGGCCAACATGGTGAAACCCCATCTCTACTAAAAATACAAAAATTAGCTGGTCGTCGTGGCATGCACCTGTAGTCCTAGCTACTCGGGAGTCTGAGGCAGGAGAATTGCTTGAACCCGGGAGGCAGAGGTTGCAGTGAGCCAAGATCGTGCCACTGCACTCCAGCCTGGCGCCTGGTGACAGAGCAAGACTCTGTCTTAAAAAAAAAAAAAAAAATTGGTAGTTACTGAAAAGAACAGAAAGGTGTCTTAGCCCCTTCAAAGCCTCAGAGAATTGTCATTATTTGAATTATCTGATAATTTCCTGGAAGACCCCACTTACAAAGCTGTCTTTATTTAATATACTCAGAGTTCACAGAGTTCACATAGTATGAACAGCCTTTTCTCAGGGTCATTGGCTGAAAACAAGAGACAATTGTTTAGCATCGCAACTACCTGAGGTAGACAAACAACTGGGGCAAATAATAAGCTGATTAAAAAGCTTATAAAGAAAAGCTCAGGAATGAGATGTCTGTAGGGGGCTTTAAAAAGCTCCAAAGTATTTCTGAAAATCTAGAAGGCCTTATACATGTATAGACTATACATATGACCAGGACTATATATGTACTCAGGAAATATCTGAAAAGTCCCTAAGCTCTCACTTCTAGCTAATCTTGAAGCACGGCTTGAGCTGGATATGAAGGCTAAGACAGAGTTGTCAATTGCCTGCTGACTGTTGATGGGATGCCTCCACACACACAGAACCCCCTTCTCAAAGACTGGGAGATGACTTACTCATCCTAGACATTTAAGAAAATCTCTGTTTAATTATTAGTTGACTACTAAGCAAACTGAGCGAGGACATCAGTGGCCACCACAACAAACCCTGGAGAGAGAAGACAGTCTGATTTTCAGAGTTGTCACATTATTTAAAATATCATGTTTCCAACAAAGATATACGAGACATGCAAAGAAGCAAGAAAGTATGGCCATAAACAGGAAAAAAGTAGTCAATAAATGTCCTTAAAGAATGTCAGACACTGGGCAAAGACTAGACAAAGGCTTTAAATGAGCTTTTAAAATATGTTGAAAGAACTAAAGGAAACCATGTCTAAAGAACTAAAGGTAAGTATAAAAAAAATCTCATTATTACTATATTCTCTCATGGAAATACCAATAAAGAGAGATAAATTATTTAAGAAAAACCAATAGAAAGTCTGGAGTTGAAAGTACAATAATTGAAACAAAAAATTCACTAAATGGGTCCAACAGTAGGTTTTATCAGGAAGAAGAAAGAATCAATGAAATTGAAGATAAGTCATATGAAATTATTCAGTCAGAGGCACAGAAAGAAAGAAATGAAGAATCATAAATAGAGCCTAAGGGACTTGTGAGACACTGTTGAGCAGACCAACATACACAGTGTGGAAGTCCCAGAAGTAGAAGAGAAAGAGGAGGGTATAGAGAGGTTATTTGAAGAAATAATGGCCACAAATTTCCCAAATACGGTACAAGTTATGAATCTACAAATCCAAAAAGCTAAACAAAATTCAGGTGGGATAAAAATCAAAGGCCCATACCAAAACACGTTATAATCAAACTATAGATGCTAAATACAAAGAAAGAATCTTGAAAGCAGCGAAAGAGAAATGACTTGTCACATACAAAGAATTCTCTATAAGACAATCAGCTGATTTCTCCAAAACCTTGGAGATTAGAAAGCAGTGGGTTAATATAATCAAGTGAAAGAAAAGTCTTATTCCTGGAAATTCTATATACAGCAAAATTATTCTTCAAAATGAAGGAAAAATTAAGACATTCCCAAATAAACAAAAACTGAGAAAGTTTGTTACCACTAGACCTGAACTACAAGAAATACTAACAGGAGATTTTTTCAGATAAAATGAAAAGACAGTAGGCAGTAACTCAAAGCCATTTGAAGATATAAAGATCTTTGGTAAAGATAAATATGTGGGCAATTATACGAGCTAACATTTTTATAATTTTGGTTTGTAACTCCACTTTTGATTTTTATGTGATTTAAAAAACAAATGCATAAAAACAATTATTAATATGTGTTACAGGACACACAGAATATAAAGATATAATTTGTGACATCAATAACCAAACCAGAGAAACAAGAGTCTGTTGAGGTTAAGTTAGTATAAATTCATATTAGGTTATTATAACATTAGGATATTAAACATAATCCCTATGGCAATCACAAGAAAATATTTGTAGAATATTCACATAAAGATCAACTAAACACAAAAGAAGGAAGTAATGGGTGAAAAGAGGAATAATAACAAAAAACTATAAGGGATACATATGTGATTTAAAAAACAAATGCATAAAAACAATTATTAATATATGTTACAGGACACACAGAACATAAAGATATAATTTGTGACATCAATAACCAAAGCAGAAAACAGAACTCTATAGAAACAAGAGTCTGTTAAAGTTAAGTTAGTATAAATTCACATTACGTTATTATAACATTAAGATATTAAACATGATCCCTATGGCAATCACAAGAAAATATTTATAGAATATTCACATAAAGATCAGCTAAACATGAAAGAAGGCAGTAATGAGTGAAACGAGGAATAGTAACAAAAAACTATAAGGGATACATATGGAAACAAATAGCAAAATGGCTGAAGTAGATCTTTCCTTATATCTAATTACTTTAAATGTAAATGCATTAAATTCTCCAATGGCACAATAGATGTTTTTAAACATCTAAAGATCTATAGTATAGATCTATAAGTAGATCTAACTATATGCTGTCTACGACACACTTCAGATCCAAATACACAGGTTGAAAGTAAAAGAAGGAAAAAAGATATTTCATGCAAATAGTAACAAAAAGAGAGCTAA
The DNA here is from genome assembly GCA_963573385.1 of Cacajao melanocephalus. Taxonomy (NCBI): domain Eukaryota; kingdom Metazoa; phylum Chordata; class Mammalia; order Primates; family Pitheciidae; genus Cacajao; species Cacajao melanocephalus. The sequence goes on from CAUYLG010037443.1 coordinate 84,859, forward strand.
GGCAGGTAGAATAATACCAAATAAAATAGACCTCAAATCAAAAAAGATATGAGAAACAAGGATATTACATATTAATAAAAGATTCAATACAAGATATAATAATTATAAGCATTTACACACCTATATACCATACTCTTAAAACATGAAGCAAAAATTGACAGTATTTAGGAGACAAATAGTTCTGCAATAATAGTTGGACAATTCAGAACCCCACTTTCAATAATGAATAGATTAACTAGACATGCTAAGAAAAGAGAGAACTTGAACAACACAATAAACCTACTAGGCCTAAAAGACACATACGTAACACTGTACCCAACAATAGCGGAATATACATTCTTCTTAAGTGAACATGAGACTTCTTCATGGATAGACATATGTTAGGCCAGAAAACAAGTCTTAATATATTTTAAATGATATCTATCATACAAAACATCGTCTCCAACGACAATAGAATGAAGTCAGAAATCAGTAACAGAAGGAAAACTGTAGAATTCATAAATACATGGAATTAAACAACATACTTTTAAACAACCAATGGGTCAAAAGAGAAATCACAAGGACAATTAGAAAATACTTAGGGTTGAATGAAAACAAAAGCACAACATATCAAAACTTATGGGATACAGTGAAAGCAGGGACTGGTAGGGCCATCCAATCAGAGATCTCTGAGGCTGAATTCGTGCATGCATGGGCCTCAGTCTCATTTTCTCCTTTTTGAGGTATTTAGAGCTCTTCAACCTGCATGACAGATTAACCAGAGTACCTGTAATATTTGCACCTAAGGGAGCATCCTGGGGTTCCATGGCTGGGCTCAGATGGCTAGATCTTGGTTCCAGAAGGGTAGCTTGGTAAGCTGATAACTACTGAAAACCCATGTAGTATTTCCTTTGTGAGATCACACAAGAACTGGCTATCGGAATGGTGCTCATGTGATCATTCTGGGTAACTCTCAAACATGTTGTACACAGGATTAGTTCAGGGCCCTGGAGTACTGGTTGTCCACTACTATCCCTTGGACTTGAGCCATGTATCTGGATCCATGTGTTAGCTCTTGCTTACCCATGTTGTGACAGCAAGATCATCTGCAGTCTACAATACCTGAAGGCAGCAAAATCATTTGCCCCATTCCCTTCACAGGCTCCATACTACACATTAGGCCACCCCTGGGAGTGGCTGCACCTTTTTCTTCATAAGCATTTTCAGACTGTGGCTCTGCAGTGCCAATGGTGTTCTCTTGCCTCTGATCGATGTGGTGACATCATGCTCTCCCAGCTTGGTCTTAAGATATGTTGGATAAGCGAGAGACATTTCTTGCCCCGATGGAAACTCTCCTTTTATCTCTCACCTGGGTGGCAGTGTGTGGAAGGCAAGAGTGTGGTCAACATGCAAAAACATCACATTCTAGGAATGCCAGGATTGTGTTCTAAAGAGTTTAAAGAAGATGTAAGATTGGAAGATGTGTTGTTTTGTTTTACACCACACAAATTTGAAGAGTAGATTTAACACAATCAGAAAACAAATGATCATTTATATTTTTGTGCATCCTGTGAGTTAAAACCTGCATATGTAGGCATTGTTAATGAAGTATAATAAGAACTTTTGTGTGAGTCGTTAGAAGCCAATATTTATAGGCAGCACAATAAATGATGTGGTGTCAGAAGCAATAAAGTAATCAGCACTAACTAAATGGAGTTAGGGAACTGAAGGGGAAAGAGGCCTATATTTTAATAAATGCAAACACATCTGAAGAGCCATGGCATTGTAAGTGATAACAGCATTGCTGCCTTTTTCTCCCAGGAGGCAGTGTGAAAGAGCCAAAAATGTTGCAGATGACAAAAAAGAATGTGAACTGATGATTCCTGTACCTGACAGGAAGAGGTGGTGCTTGAACACTAAGAAGAATCTTCATATGCACTGAATGGAAAAGAAACCAATATGTGTCTCTTTTCTACTCATCATTCTAACCTTTCACTGAAAAATCACCATACCTTACATGAACCTATGAATTTGTATTACGTTTTAAAGGTCACACTGGTAGTCTTAGACAAGGCCCTGCAAAATTAATTGCCAGGTACCCATCACACCCTGTGGTTGGCCTCGTTGGGTAGGATACTTATTAATGGTACTCAGAAAATAAGATGCTCTCTGTGCTGCCCATTGGAGAATTTGTTTTGACCTTAGACTCAAAGCTGGAATTAATTCTCCCCAACAAAAAAAAAAAAGAAGAGGAATATGAAGCACCCTACTTCTCAGCACAAAGAAAAAACAAAGGAGGAAGAGGATGAGGGATAGAGAGAGGAGAAGACACGTGGAAGAGAAGCCTGCTGGGCTGCAGACATGTAAGAGAAATCACTCCTAGGGTGGGAAGTTATTGGAAGCTGGTATTATATTTAGCTAAGAATATTAGTGACAGCAAATTCTTGTAAGTAGAAGAACACACTATATTTAAAAATATCTGCAGTATGTAGTTGGGGACACAGATTCAGCATTTTCTGTAACTGGTAACCAGGAGCTTTTGGAGAATGATATGTGCATCCATTCTAGAGCAGACTTACATGTGACAGATGACAATGTGAGAGACAGCATTTAAGGATGGCTGAAAATGAACAGTGTGACATAAGGATAAATCCATATTATCAGTGCACCAGGCACCACCCTTACTGAGGCAATGTTTTCTTTTGTCCAGATCTTTTATATCTCTAATTCACTGTAATTTTTCAAATAATTATTGACAGTTTATTTACTCACGTTTGCTGCTGTATTGTGTCCATTTTTTCTCTGAGCTTGGAGGTTTGTGTTTATTCAAAGCAAGCAGGTGCATCCTTAGCGTAGCCTTATCTACTTTGAGTTCTAATGCTTCATGCGGTACATTTTCTTACTGCTTTTTGTCAGATCAAATAAAAAGGTCCCTCTGGTTGTTTTCTGCCTTTTTCTTAAGCTTCAGACCATTTTTGACTTTGATTTTCTAGGCACTCTTAAAGATTCATGCCAGTCTATTGTATTTCTCCTAGACTCTGTGCTCCTACTTTCTTTAAATTCGTGCCTGTAAAACTTGTCCCCTCAGGGACTCCCTGGGTAGCTACCCTAGTTCCTTGATGTTCTTTCCCTTGCTCTTACTAATTGGAATTGTGGCTTATATCAGGTCCTTCTCGTCAATTATACTGCTTGCTCAATTTGTTCCATCCTTACTGCCATCTTTCCTTCTCAGATTTTTGCAACAGGAATGTTCTTTTATACTGAAAAAGCTAAATCTCAATAATCAAGGTGTAATAAATACCTCATGCTTGCTACAGTTTACAAAGTATATATCTGCATATATTTTTCTTTAAATTCCTCCATTTTCTGCTAGTTTGTCAGCCAAGTTGTTTGCTATTAAAAAGGCAGGATTTAGTCCAGCTTTCAGAAAAATAAATAAAAATAGAAAAAACAAAAAGACAGGATTGATGCTAGTATGATAAGTGGATTGAAATTATCAAAGGGATAACTTCAAATAGTTATTAGACATTCAAGTAAAAGAAAAAGACTTTTGAATGACTTTATGGAACAAGTTCCTTCCCAAAATCACAAATAATTTCTGATTGTTGGTTACTTTTCTTCAGAGACCTAGAAAAGAATCACAGAACATTTGAATGTCAGAACATTTGAATCACAGAACAAATTCCATGAGTATTTGCAAAACTGGAATTCACTGTAGGCAGTGAAGTAAGGGGCCTATGGAAAAATCTGTATTATTATTATTGGTATTTTTGAGGACCAATTTCTTTTTTATTTTTAATTGTAATTTATTTATTTTTATTTGTTACATGTCTCTTTTGGTTTCCTAACAAAAACATATAATGTCTAAACTAACAACTCTGAAGTGTCTTTGTGTGCACATGTGCTCAGCCAGGCAGGGACTCTGGGATAGGCCAGCAGACAGGGGATGCTTAGATCACACTGGCCCCATCCCACAGGCAAGATAGCCCTGCTCAGGTCCAGGTCTAGCAGCTAACAAAGGCTAAAGCCACCTAAAGGAGCCTGTTGAGCCTTGAGGGATGGGCACCCAAGGCTCTGATTCACTGCAGCCATTCCCATGCCAAACTCTCTGGGCTCCATGCAGGCTGGAGTTTTGCCTCTGTCAATGCTCTGGACAGTTCTCCCTGCCAGCTCAAGTGTCTGTTAAGGGTGTGGGATCTTCTTTCTCTAGGATTCTCGAGGTCTGTGGCAAGAATGGACCACTAATTGCCTATTTCACGCAGTCTCTTCCCCAATGTAACCATCTTTGCAAAAATTATCAGTGAAAAAATTATGTCTGAAAGAGATCTGACCTGTTTCCGTCTTGCTTCTAACCTCCAAGCTGTCCTTGTTCATTCCTAGGTGTAGGCCAAACTAACTTTCAGAGGAATTTAGTTTATACTTTAACTTTGAAACAAAGATAACAGCCCTTTCCCGAAACAAGCCCTCTTCTTGGTTAAGGACCAGACTATCTCAATAAACTAGCTCTATCTGGACTGTGGGCAAAATGAACTCATTGGGCGGTTACACCAGGAGCTGCTTGGGGCCAGGACTGAGTCCTAGTGCTTGGCCACCCTGTGCAGGGTTCCCATCTTCCTGCTCTTTCAGCCTGAGGTTTGCATCCTCCCTCCATCCACTCTCAATGAGTTCTTTCCTAAGATCTGTTCAGTGTGTGCCGGTATTCTTGATGGTTGTTCTGTGCGGGAAATGCACTAGGGGAAAAGAAAAGGCACACACAATACTTTTAAGGGTAAACCACCTTTTCCCAAGTATTGGCAGTACAGATATAAGAAGCAATCGATAATAAGCAAATTGCAATGGGAAGGGGAGAAGGAAAAATATATATGTGTGTGTGTGTGTGTGTGTGTGTATTTGTGTGTGTGTGTGTGTGTGTATATCTATATCTATCTATCTATCTATCTATCTATCTATCTATCTATATGGGAGATTCATCACCAGACCATGAAGCAACAGCCTGGGCTCCAGAGTCTGCCACTCAGCCGTACACAGACAAGGAGGGGTCTCATGAAGTTTTGGTGCAGTCTGGAACCCTAGCTCTTTTTGTAACGAGTTGTTTGTCATGAGGCCCAGTCACATGGCCCTTCGCTACTGGGCTCAAGGAACACAAAAAGGTCAACTTGTTTTTGCAATTGTCTGTTGTTTTTCAATAACTAATGTATAGGAATAGGTTGAAATAGAGATTTCACCAAAACAGTGATGGATGAATGCCTCAAGGGGCTCACACAACCTGTTCCTGGACTTAGTGACCATTGTTTGCGTCCATGTTCAAAATAATTAACTTTACCTCCACAATGGTCTGTTCTCTCAGTGGGAGCAGCTCTTCCTGTCTGTGTCTAGTCTGCCATGTTGATTCCTGTTCCTTCCTCTTTATTTTTATTGTATGTAATTTTTCTCTGTAATTCTTGGAGAATTTATCAAGTGTTTCCTCCCCACGATATAGCTACACAAAAGAAAAAACCTGTTCAGTATTAGAACTTGGACAAGGACGATATCCAGGCTTAGTGCTGAAAAATATATAACCAAGTAGATAGGGAGTGGAATGAAGAGTCCTGCACCCCTGGGGACGGTGAGAGTGTGTCTAATACAACTTTCTGTCATCTACTGCAGCTTCACAAGGCCGAAATGAAGTCTCTACCTCCTGTTCCCACTACCACCAGCACCACTGTCTGACTCTCTGACACTGAATAGATGGAAAATAAAGAAAAACTATAATGCTCAAAGGCTTTGCTGACTCCTATCTCTGAGGGGATATCACCTCAGATGTATATCACTCCATGAATACCTCTCCTCAGCTTCCTAGGAGTGGTAATTATTTATTGAATGTAATAAAAGAGGGAAAGAGAATGTTAAAGGGATAGAAAAAAGGATTGGGAAGCAATGGCACTATGGCTGCTCCCAAAGCCACCCTTGTAAAGGGGTGACACCTGTCAGTCTCTAGTTAGAACAGTTCTGTTGCTGATCTATGGAGTGGTTAGTTGGGCTGAAGAGCTTCCTTCTTACTTCCAGGTAGAGAGATTTACCCTGTCTCTGACTGCATGGATCCAGCAGCAACTAGAAACTTTTCCAAATCCTATCAATAGTTGATTGCTACTCCTAATTTTTAATAGTGCATTTTTATCCTCTTCTAAGCTGATTAGGTATTTTAGTGACAAGCTGGGGGAGGTTGCAATCAGGAGGTCTTGTGTGATGCTGTCTTACAAACATCTCCACTGAATCACACATAGTCTTGTAACCAGGGGATGGGAGCAGGTTGCAGAGGCATCCCAAAGGTGCTTACTGTTCCCCAATTGGATGTGTGTTTTCCAGGTCCTTGGGCTTTCACTCACTCAAGAATGGGGAGGAGACCCAGGCGGCGCAGTAATATTGTTCAAGTAAATATCAGACCCAAACAGTTTTGCAGAAAGCGATTTATTAGGGAGAGAGAGAGAGACAGAGAGAGAGAGAGAGAGAGCTCCCATGCTGTCATGGGAGGGGATCCAGAGATGGAATTCACACAAATAAGGGGCAGGGGGACTTTTAATCTGGGAGTTACTCCCACCCCATTCAAGTTCTTGTTCCATGAGAGGAGTTCCTTTAAATTTCCTCTGGAGTGATTGATCTTTGACTCTGATGCTGGATTGGCTCCCTGGCTTGCAATAGAGCCCCTCCTTCCAAGGCTTTTGGTGGGCTTTCTAATCAAAGGAAGCTCACCTGGGCTGTCTACCCTTACCACACATGGGAAAGTTAGACAAAGAACTCTAGGCTCCCGAACGGGGAGGTGGAATGGAGGTATGGTGCTGGGAAGTTCTTGACTGAAACCACGCCCCTTGTGGACCTGGGAAGAGAAGTTAACATAGTCCCTCAGTGCCCCCTCTGAACAGGAAAGTCCAACTGCTGTTGGGACATGGGCATTGATCACTCTTTAACTACTTCCTGCTGAATTGGGGCATAGAAGGGGCCCTGCAGTTGAGGTTTTCTTTAGAGGGGAGTTTTTCAGGGGTGCAGGTTGATTCAGAGGTCCACGACAGTGCTTATGAGCCAAGGACATCTGGGGTTCCATTTGCAGGATTATTTGTGGACTTATGGTTTTAATTCTAGAATAAATCAATGTGACAAGAAGGTTAAAGAGAAGAAACCCAGAGGCCAACAAATATAGAATGTTATAAACAGGCCTAGGAGAGGATAGAACTAGGACAGCCAGTTGTTAAACAAGCTCCATGATACTGTTTGTTGAAGGTCTTTAGCCCTGTGTTTGATTGATCTCTGAGTTCTTTAACTTTGTTTAAGACAATACTTAATTGGTTTCCCTTTTACTTTCAAGAGCTATGGCAGCTAAAGAGTTAAGCTGTTTCTTCACAGTGAGTTGCCTTTGCAGAGAGAATTAGCAACCTTTTCCATGTTATTTTCTGACTCCTGAGAAAGCTTATATTAAAACTGAGTAGAGGTAGTAACTTTTCTAATGCCAGTACCAAGTTTTTCTATTATTCTGGCTTTTCTCCTATGAAAGGAATAATTGGAGTTTGAGAGATAGCAAAGTTAAGAGTGATAGTCCTGTTAATGCCAGGATGTAAATTAGACTTATGAGTAGTTACCTTCCTGGGGATCTTGTTGGAAGAGCAAATATATATTCTCTAATGGCTCCCAGGTGTACGAAGGGTTGTCATTTGGAACTTCAGGCTGCGGAATGGAGGGCCTATGATTTTCTTCAGGAGGTGTCCAAGGCTTTAGTTGAGTGTAATGAATCCATGAGTTAATTCCCATCACCTTAACGCTGTTGGGATAGACAGAGTAACCGAAAATGGTCCTTCCCAAGATGGGCCTCGAGAGGGAAAGTCTGAGGGGAGAAACTTAACAAGCACCAAGTCTCCAGGGCAGAACTTTTTCCCTTCTTCCCTAGGGTGCTCTTTAGGTAAGGTTCTAAGAGCCTGTAGGTACTTAGCCAAGGAGGTTATATATATTTTTTATTAGATCTGCTGTTTCCTTGTTTAATACAAGATTATTAGTACAAAGGGACCATTCATAAGGCATCTTATAGGGGCTGAGTTCTATTTTCTGAGGAGAGTTTTGAGCCCTTAAGAGTGCTATTGGTAATAGAGAAGGCCATGAGAGGTGGGTTTCCTGTGCCAGATTTTTTGTGTGTTTCTTAAGAATTTTATTCATCTTTTCCACTTTGCCTGAGGACTGAGGCCTCCAAGCACAGTGGAGATGATACTGTATTTTTAATGCCCTGGAAATTCCTTGGGTTAGTGCAGCTTTGAAGGCAGGGCCATTATTGCTTTGAAAATAGCAAGGGAGTCTGAATCCAGGGATTATATTATTAATTAGGACTTTTATTACCTCTTGGGCTTTTTCTGTTCTACAGGGGAAAGCCTCAACCCAGTTTGGGTAGGTATCTACACATACTAGCAGATATAGATATCCCCAAGACTTAGGCATATGGGTAAATTCATTTGTCAGTCCTTACCTAGATAATGATTGGCTCGCTGTTCCCCAAGAGGAGCTTTCCAATGTGCCAAAGGATTATTTTTCTGGCATATTTTACATCTTTTGACTATTTGTTGGACAGCCTTGAGGAGATCTTTTTTCTGTAAATATAGATTTGGCCATTTGATGTGCATTTTTTATACCCATATGGAAGGTTTGATGCAGGGTTTTAAGTACTTTCCACTGGCTGGCAGCAGGTAGGAGTAATTTTCCCCCCTCAGTAGCTAGCCATCCTGAAGGAAGAAGACTATGTCCCTGGGAGATTGCCCACTCTACCTCTTCTGATGAGTATTGAGGTTTAGTTCCCTGGAGAGGGTTCTCCCATATTAAGTGTCCTTCTATAAATTCTTGTCTAGCTGCCCTGTTTGCTTCTAGGTTAGCTCAGCGATTGCCCTCAGCTTCCTTCTCATCTCCTTTCTGGTGACCCCAGCAGTGTAAGACTGCCCATTTCAGTTTTTGAACAGCTTGTGGTAAGTCTAAAATTCCCTTACGATATTGAATGGGAGTTCCTGCTGAGGTTAGGAACTCTCTTTCCTTCTATATGGCAGCAGGGGCATGCAGAACCAGGTGAGCATATTTGGAATCTGTGTGTATGTTTATTCTCTTTTCCTGTCCTAATTTTAGAGCTTGAGTGAGGGCTACTAGTTCTGCCAACTGGGCACTAGTTCCAGGAGGAAGGGAATTACTTTCAAGCACTCTTTGAACACTGTCAGTACTACTGCATACCCTGCCTTTTGAGCTCCATTTTTCATAAATGAACTTCCATCAGTGTATAGGTTAAGGTCAGGATTGGCTAGAGGAAGTTTTAAGAGATCCTTTCAAGCTGCATTGTTTTGAGCTATAACCTGCTGACAGTCATGTTCTGTGTGCTTCTTTCTCAGGAAGAAAAGTAGCTGGGTTGAGGGCTGCACATGTGCACAGCTGAAGTACAGGTCCTTAGAGCATTAAAGTCTGATATTTGAGTGATTGTTAGGCAGCCTTAAGAGAACCCCCAGTGCCACTCCTGACTTCTCTGTAACATATAGGGAGAAGTCATTCCCTGTAGGAAGGCTTAGAGCTGGAGCCTGCAGCAGTGCCTGCTTTAGGGTCTGAAAGGCTGCCTCAGCTATACGGTCCCATTGTATTAGATGGGTGTTAGCTTTTTGAGTTTCCTTAATTAGAGTGTATAGAGGTTTTTCTATTTTACCATATCTGGGAATCCACAATCGGCAAAAAACAGTTATTCCCGAGAATCCCCACAACTGTTTTAAGGTTTTTGGACAGGGGAAGGCCAGTATTGGTTGGAGATGTTCTTTATTAAGGGCCCAAATGCCTTTAGACAAGACAAGCCCTAGGTATGTTATCTCTTGCCTACAAAGTTGGGCTTTTGGTTTGGAAACCTTATATCCACAGGTGGCAAGGAAGTTTAGGAGGTCCTGGGTGGCCTGCTGACATTGGGTTTCTGAGTTTGCAGTTAAAAGTAAGTTATTCAGATATTGAAGAATCAGGGTACCTGGATGTGAAAAATTACTAAAGTCCTGGGCTACAGCCTGGCTAAACAAGTTGGGGCTATCTCAAAAGCCCAGGGGTAACACTGTCCAGGTGAGCTAAGAACTCTGGTTTAAATGGTTTTTAAAGGCTAACAGAAACTGGGAGTCAGGATGTAATGGAACACAGAAAAAGGCATTTTTAAGGTCCAGGACTGTAAACCATTGTGCCTTTTCTGGTATCTGAGAGAGCAAGGTGTAAGGGTTAGGTACAGCTGGGTATAAAGGAATTACAGCTTTATTAATAAGCCTGAGATCTTGCACCAGCCTCCATTGTTCATTAGGATTTTGTACTCCTAAAACTGGAGTATTACAAGGGCTGTTACAGAACGTTACTAGACCCTGAACTTTTAAGTTCTTTACAATATCCTGTAGCTCCGTTTTGGCTTTCGGTCTTAGGGAGTACTGTTTTTGGTAAGAAAAAGAGGTGGGATTCTTTAGCTTTATTCGAACTGGGCATGCATTTTTTGCCTGTCTAAATTGTCCATTCAATCTCTTCTTGAAATAATGGGCAGGGGAGAGGGATTTCCTCCCTGATGAGGTTTATATTTATATAGATAATGGCTCCAGCTCTGGCTAACAGGTCCTGCCCTAGTAAGGGAGTGAGACTTTTTGGCATGATGAGGAAGTCATGAGAGAAAAGTATATTTTCTCAGTTATAGCTTAGGGGCTGGGAGAAATATCGGGAGACTGCTTGTCCTATGACTCCTTGGGCAGTCACAGACTTGGAGGACAAGAGTCCAGGGCAGGAGAGTAAAATGGGGAAGGTGGCACCAGTGTCCAGGAGGAGATCAACCTCCTGGCCCTCTAAGGTCAGCTTTACCTGGGACTCTGTGAGGGTAATGGCTTGCGCTGGCGCTTGTCCTAGGCACCCTCAGTCCTGCTGTTAGGTCATTTGGTTAGCCACCTTAGGCCCTGGGAACCTTTGTTCCCTGGGACAGTGTGCTTTTCAGTGATTCAGTGTGCTTTTCAGTGGGCAAGGACGAGGTGGTGGTTGATTTCTCTGGGGACGATTTTTTATGAAATGTCCCGTTAGGCCACAATGGTAACAAGCTCTGCCAGACTGGCGGCTAACCCAAGGCTTTTCCTTTTTTGAGCCCCTTGGGTCTGCTTGCCTGAAGGCCATGACTAGGGCTGTGGTTTTTTTCTGGTCTTTCCTGTTCCTTTTAGCCTGTTCCTCCTGGTTTCTATTATAAAACACTGAGGTTGCTAGGTTTAGTAATGATTCTAGATTCTGTTTTGGCCCCAGGGCCAGCTTCAGGAGCTTCCTCCAAATGTCAGCTGGTGACTATGTAATAAACTTGTCCTTTAGTATTAACTGACCCTCAATGGAGTCTGGTAACAGGGGAGTGTACTTTCTTAAGACCTCCTGCAATTGCTCAAGGAAAGCTGTTGGGTTTTCTTCCTTTCCCTGAGTTATGGTGGATAACACTGCATAGTTCATGGTTTCTTCCTAGTTCGCCTTCATCTCTCAAGTATACAGATCAAGAGGTGTCTACAACTCCAGTTCCCCCGTTCTGAGTCAGAATCCCAGTGAGGGTCCATGCTAGGGATTGCTTGTCTACTTGTAGAAAATCTATTCTTTTCCTCTGGTGTCATTTGGTCATGTACTTGACTACTGTACCAGGTGTCCCCTCAGACTCTTGAGCCACTGCTAGGGCAGCCTTTCTCTCACTGCTGATTAGGGTTTAACTAAACAATAACATGGTATCTTTCCAGTCTAATTTGAAGGACTGACCCAGGCCCTGCAGAACATCTATGTACTTGTCCAGGTCATTTGAAAAATTTCCTAAGTCTGCCTTGACTTGCTTTAAGTGAGAAAGTGAGAAGGGAGTGTGCAACTTAGTCGGACCAAATTCTCCTCCTACTGCCTGTAGGGGGAAGAGTCTGGGCATCCTAGTAGCCTGAGATGCCCTGGCCATTTTGGCCTTTTGTGGCTCCTTTTGGGTTATAGGAGCTGTGGAGGCCTGGTCAGCATTGGTGGAGGGAGGAACCACAGGGAGTCCTAAATGTGAGGATAGTTCTGAGGAGGGGTTAGTAGGGTATGGGGTACAGGTCTTACATAACTGAGGATTATTCCTTAGAGAAAAAAAAACCCTTGGAACTGAGGTAAACTCTGTAGAGGTGATTTAAAGAAAGAGAAAAGAAAACTTGCGCATAGGGGACCTTAAACCATTTATCTTCGCTCTTACAAAACAGGTCTAATTGTAGAATGCTGTTATAATCTATACTTCCCTTTAGGAGGCCAGATTTTTCCACTCGACAAGGGTATCACAGCCACACTGCTCAGCAGAGAAAAATGAGCTGCTTCTTCTTCAACGATAGTGTGTTAAATTGGTCCCAGTTCTCCAGGATGTATTTTAAAGGAGACTTTATCTTGGGAAGAGTAGCACCTGTCTGAAATTGAACACAGGAATGTCTGCATCCCTGGTTATTAATTCCAATCGCTAGGTCTGGGGCATCCCCAGTTATGGTGCAAGCCCTGGGGCGTCCCTCAGTTATAGCACCTTGTAGTTTTCTTTGTGCCCAAGATGCATGATCATCTTTCGGGGCCTCCCATGTGCTTGGTTTAATCATGCTTACCAGTGTCATGGGTACTCCCGCTCACTGTCTATGCGCCTCCATTGACCACGATAAAGACATGGGACTGCTGGGATAGGTGGTTTGTACCAGCAAGTCCCTGAACCAGGCTAGTGAGACTTGGGTGATGGGTACCCATATTCCTTAGCAAGAGTTCCATTAATATAGGCTTGATTATAAAACTGCCCTAGGAATATAAACTTCTAGGGAGGGACCTCTGAGCACAACAATCCAAAGAAGGTAGGGTGGACACATGGCTGAGGCCGAAACAATTGCCCTTAGGACCTGGGCCTCCTCTGTCACCCCACTTTCCATTATAGGAAAATGCCCTAGGGTTGTGGGGCCTGTAATTAACTATTTGAGCCTAGGACCCAGTTTGACTGTGGTCTTCTAGATGGAGAAGTGCTGCTGTAGGGAAAGCCAATCCTAAGCAAAATGGTACATCATTAGATTCTGGCACCATTCTGTTGCATTTGGAAATTTGTGGATGACAAAAAACACAATATCCTATAGCCTTCATCTTCTGGACTCCCCAAAAAGTTCCCCCTTCAAGCACCAGTTAAGTCTGACCTTACCAGGGATTTGAACTGGCAATCTTACAGCCATACACCTTAGCCACTGGGCTAGCAGGCTACTCCTGTGCCAGGGGCTACCGGGAAGAAGACTGCCTTATGGAAATCCAGACCCAGGAGGTATGGGTCTGAAAGTAAAAAAACTTCTGGCAGCTGTGGGTTTGAAAGCCAGGTGTGTTCCACACAGGCAGAGCTGTTCGCAGCCTTTGCTATGCACGTGGCCCGGGGAAAATGTGCCCGGGGTGCCCTGGTCTGCCATGGCGGCTGCGGGGACCATGTGCTGGGCACCTCTCTGTGCTACTGCCTCCCAGCCGGCGACGCCAGACAGGCTCACCTGGCTCCGCACGGCCCCCCTGCCCCTTTAAACTTGACCTCCGCTAACTGCTCCTGCAGTCCCACGCAGGCCCCACCTCTAGGACCCAGCAGTGGTTCCCGCAGTCCCAGTTTATGGCCCCGACGTGAGGCCGGCAAGCGAAAGGGCCAAGGAAGCGCTCCCGCGTGGAGCTACCGGCGAGACCGACCCGGAGGCAAGGACACCGTCGGGGAGGGGGGTCCCAGGGGCAGGATCCCCGGGGCCTGGCCTGGCCGCGCCTCTGTGCCTGATGCTTTCTCCTTAACGGATTTAAGAAAAGTGATAGGACAGATTTTAGCAAGTGGGAGGGGTTTGATTCACTCACCACTCTGAAGTAACACAGTCTCTTACGACGTTTCCTCCTGGCTGGCTTGCCACAGATGTAACTGGGGGAACGGAGCAGGTTGCAGAGGCGTCCCAAAGGTGCTCACTATTCCCTGGATGTGTTTTTTCCAGGTCCTTGGGCTCTCACCCAAGAAGGGAGAGGAGACCTGAGAGAGAGAGAGAAGTAGGGAGAGAGAGAGAAAGAGCAAGCTCCCATGCTGTCATGGGAGGGGATCCAGAGATGGAGTTTACACAGGTAAGGGGCAGGGGAATTTTAATCTGGGCGTTACTCCTGCCCCTTTCAAGTTCTTGTCCCATGAGAAGAGTTCCTTCAAATTTCCCCTTCAGTGATTGATCTTTGATTCTGATGCTGGATTGGCTGCCTGGCTCGCAATAGAGCCCCTCCTTCCAAGGCTTTTGGCAGGCTTTCTAAACAAAGGAAGCTCACCTGGGCTGTCTACCCTTCCTGTGCTCATGAAAGTTAGACAAAGAACTCTAGGCTCCCAGATGGGGAGATGGATGGAGGTATGGTGCTGGGAAGTTCTTGCCTTGGAAATCACACCCCTTGTGGACCCAGGAAAAGAAGTTAACATAGTCCCTCAGTCTTATACAAGGCACATGCAAATAGCTTCTCCCTTCCATATTAAAGGCATTTGTCATAGAAACCATGGCTTGAGTATTAATGAAGCACTGTGCACAGCTCCCTCACAGCATAATAGTTTCAGTAAATGTTTGTGAAATGAATAAAGGGATTCAAATGATTAGTTTCCAAGGATTTTGTTTCTCCTGCTCTGTCATACCACATAGGACATTTTTTTTTTGAGACCGAGTCTTGCTCTTGTCATCCAGGCTGGAGTGTGGTGGCACACTCCTGGCTCACTGCAACCTCCACCTCCTGGGTTCAAGTGATTCTCCTGCCTCAGTCTCCTTAGTAGCTGGGATTACAGGTGCCCACCACCATGCCCGGCTCATTTTTGTATTTTTAAAGACAGAGTTTCACCATGTTGGTCAGGCTTGTCTCAAAGTCCTGATCTTGTGATCTGCTCTCCTCGGCCTTTCAAAGTGCTGGGATTACAGGCAAGAGCCACCATGCCCAGCTTCACATATAACATTTTAGTTATGTGTTTTAAGTAAAGATCAACTGTGTATAAGTCACCCCTCTTTTCTTAAAAAAAAAAAAAAAGAACACTGTCTGACTGGTAATTGACATACGATTGAGAATAAACCATAAAGAAGAGGAAGATAAAATCATGGGTGTTTTCTTCTCTGTAATATTGAGCACACAATCTGGTGTAGAACCATGAATGTGAAAAACACTCACCAAAAAGGTAAAGAAGAAAAATACGTGAAATAGCAAGCCATCCTAGATAATAATACTGGAAACACATATTAAAATATGTGTTCATTATTTTTTAGTTATCCATTCAATTACATAAAATCACATTAAAATTCGATTTTCAATAAAATATTTTGTTTGGTCACCTATGTAGATGAGGAATTAAGGATTACTCAAGAACTTCTCAGACAAATTTGCATGGAACAATCAATTGCCATCTGTCACTGCCAAATGAGTCCTGATGTGTTAGTTAAAGTTTAGGCTAAGCTGCTGTAACAACAATAAAAAACCAAAAGCAGTGGCTCAGGCAAGACAGGAGTTCATTTTTTTCACACTGTAGTTCAGAGGTAAGTGGAAGATGCAGGATGAACAGCTGGCTCTCTTCCATGACATCATTCATCCCCCAAGGGGTGGTCCTTGCCTGCATGGTCAACACTGACTCACCAACACCATGTCTGCAAGTTGGACCCAAAAGGAAAAAGAGAGAAAGTGGAAGGCAAGTGTTTTCCTTTAGAGAAATGATGCATATGTTGCTGCACATCAATCAATTTTTTGTTCATATTCCAATAGTAAGGAAATCATATGGCCACATCTAGCTCTAAGAAAGGCTAGCTATGCCTCTAAAATTCTGTGGGGGATTTCCATTACTAAAAGGAGGAAGTACCATAACAAAGTACTATATAAAAAATATTTTAAAATAAAAATTAAAAGGAGGAAGGAAAGAATGGAGATTGGGAGACAATAAGGTGTCTTTGCCATATTGACAAAAGCAGTTTAATACAGTCATTCTTTACTCAGGATTTAAAGAATATACTTATAAAAAGGAAGATCCTACAAAGCTAAACCTAAGGGAAAATGTTGTATAGTGAAAAGCATTATTTTTACCTAAAGATGCTTAGAAAGTACTGTGCTGCTATCATTTGGTACACAGTTTATGAGCAATAGGACCCAAAATGTAGAGTCAGACTTGCCAATTGCACCTTCACTTCTCCAGGGTTTCATACTAAAATTACCACTTGACCCCATTTCCCATGCTTTGAAGGGTCAGGAGTTTTACTGTGCACTGCTCTGTGACTGGCATGTTACTGAGCCCGCTCAGAGGCCAAAGATCCTTAGCCGACATCAAGTGAAACTTCAGCATTTGGGTAAGTCAGGGTCACCATACAAAAGCAAAACAGGGAAAATTCTAGAGTTCAGGTAAAGAACTGAAAAGCAAGCTAAGAGGTGGATAATTTCCCATCCTGGCTTTATTACATCACTAAGGACTCTTTCTATGTTCTGATAGCAAAATAAAATCAAGAATAATAAAAAGGTGTTTTTAAGATGCCCATATACTGGGTGCCATAAGTGATACTCAGGTTTCAAAAACTAAAATCAATAGAGACTTCATAAAGGTCTGTTTTGCCCACTGCTGCAGCTTTACTCACTGCTGCAGCTTTTTGGAAGAGACTGATATTTTGAAGTCATTATTCTCAGTTCTCCACCACCAAATCCAATCTTTGCCTTGTTTTCCATTCTGGAAGGTGTAGCTCTACTAACTGCATCAACCAGGTTTCCTTGACCTCTGACTTCAGTTGGATTTGGCTAATAGGAGGCCGCACCGGGAGATCAAAAGGCAGAAAAAAGAGAAAGGTTGAAATATTTCTCCCTGGCTCCTTCTGTGCCTCAGCCCTGTGATTCTGGCAAGGGCTGAGCTGGTTTGTGGCCACTGCTCCTGTTGATTGGCTCTCGTCTACAGTTCCAGCTTTCTTTTTTTTTTTTTTTTTTTTTTTTTTTGATGGAGTTTTACTCTTGTCACCCAAGCTAGAGTGCAATGGCGTGATCTCGGCTCACTACAACCTCCCACTCCCAGCTTCAAGCAATTCTCCTATCTCAGCCTTCTGAGTAGCTGGGATTACAGAGGCCCACCACCATGCCAGGCTCATTTTTGCATATTTTAGTAGAGACGGGATTTCACCATGTTGGCAAGGCTGATCCTGAACCCCTGACCTCAGGTAATCCACCTGCCTCAGCCTCCCAAAGTGTTGGGATTACAGGCATGAGCCACCGTGCCCAGCCACAGTTCCAGCTTTCTACAGGCTCTAGTAATATTATTTCTTCTCAACCATTCAGGACGAAGTGTGGTAATGATTTCTCATTGTTGTTAATCCCTGGATGTGTAATAATTATTTATCCCCTTAATTTTGTCCACTCTTCCAGAAACAACTTATTTATTAAATTCTCTTCAGTTAATCCATGATTGTGCCATTTGTTTTCTGTTGGGTCCTAATACGATAATTTTATCAGGAATTGTTCTAGAAAATAGACACTCAATATGTGACTAAGGGATTGGGCAGCTCACATATTTGAAGAGCACATGAGTATCCCCCTTGCTAGGACAGTGCTTACTCAAATTCTCATCAATGCTGATAGAGGATAGATGACAGTGAGAAAGCAAGGAATTGGGAGATTGAGTAGCTATAGAATTTAGCTTTTATGGTGACAATACACACTCCTAAATGTGTATACAGCAAAAGAGTAACACTCTCTCTTGATGAAATGACACCTTTATCACTGTATTATGTATCTTTTTATATCTTGTAATATTTCTTGTTCTGAAGTCAGTTTTATCTAATATTTGTATAGCTACTCCAACATTTGATTAGTGTTTTTGAGATATGTCTTTGTCTTTATTTTATTTAAACCTATGAAGGTTGAGCATCCCTAATCTGAACATCTGAAATCTGAAATGTTCCAAAATCCAAAACTTTTTAGGGCCAACATGATGTTCACAGGAAATGCTGATTGGAACGTTTGAGATTTCAGATTTTTGGATTAGGGATGCTCAAGCAGTATGTATTCTGTAAATATTCCAAAATCTGAAAACATCTGAAATAAAAAATATTTTCGTCCCAAGAATTTCAGATAAGGTATACTCGCCTGTGTATACAACTTTATATTCAAAATAGTAATATTGATTCTTCCTATCCATAAGCATGGAATGTTTTTCCATTTGTGCCATCTACAATTTCTTTCATCAGTGTTTTGTAGTTCTCCTTGTAAAGGTCTTTCACATCCTTGGTTAAATGTATATCCCTAGGTATTTTTGTGTGTGTGTGGCTATTGTACATGGAAATGAGTTCTTGATTTGGTTCTCAGCTTGAGTATTGTTGTTGTGTAGAATGCAATCGATTTCTGCATGTCAATTTTGTATCCTGAAACTTTACTGAAGTTTTAATCAAGTCTAGGATTCTTGTGAAGGAATCTTTAGGATTTTCTAGGTGTAACATCCTGCCATCAGTGAACAGAGATAATATAACTTCCTCTTTTTCAATTTGGATGCCTTTTCTTTCTTTCTCTTGCCTGAATGCTCTTGCTAAGATTTCCAGTCCTATGTTAAATATTAGTAATGAGAGTAGACATCCTTGTCTTATTCCAGTTCTTAGAGAGAATGCTTTCAATTTTTCCTAAGTGTGATATTGACTGTGAATTTGTCATATATGGCTCTTACTATTTTGAGGTATGTTCCTTCAATGCCTAGTTTGTTGAAAATTATCATAAAGAGATGTTGGATTTTATCAAATGCTTTTTCTGCATATATTGAGATGATCATACAGTTTTTGTTTTTAATTCTGTTCATGTGGTGAATCACACTTACTGGCTTTCCTATGTTCAACCATCCTTGTATCCCTGGAATAAAAACTACTCAATTGTTGTGAGTTATCTTTTTGATGTGCATTTGGTTTGCTGTTTTTTTGTTTTTTGTTTTTTTGTTTTTGTATCTATGTTCATCAAGGCCTATAGTATTTTTGTTGTGTCCTTGCCAGAGGTATCAGGATGATACTAGTTTCATTGAATGAGTTAGAGATGAGTCCCTCCTTCTTGATTTCTGTGAATACTTTCAGTAAGACTGGTACTAGCTCTTCTTCGTATATCATCTGGTAAAATTTGGCTGTAAATGTGTCTGGTCATAGGCTATTTTAGCTGATAGATTTTTAAAATAGTGATTTGATGTCATTACTTGTTACTGGTTTGCTCAGGATTTCTATTTCTTCCTGGTTCAATCTTGGGAAGTTGTATGTTTCTGAGAATTTATCCATTTCCTTTAGGTTTTATAATTTGCATGCATAGAGATGTCCATAGTAGTCTCTGATGAGCTTTTACATATATTTCTGTGGTATCCAGTTGTAATGTCACCTTCATCACTTGTGATTGGGCTTATATGAATCGTCTCTCTTTTCTCTGTTAGTCTTGCTAGTGGTCTATCAATTTTGTTAATCTTTTCAAAGAACCAACTTTTCATTTTGTTAATCCTTTGTATGATATTTTGTCTTAATTTCATTTAGTTCTGCTCTGATCTTTTTTCTTTTCTTCTATTAGCTTTGGGTTTGTTTCATTCTTGTTTTTCTAGTTCATTGAGGTGCAATGCCAGGTTGTTAATTTGAGATTTTTTGATGTAGACATTTAATTTTATAAACTTTCCTCTTATCACTGCTTTTGCTGTATCCCACAGGTTTTGGTATGTTGTGTCTTTATTTTCATTTATTTCAAAATTTTTTTGAATTCTTCCTTAATTTTGTTGTTTGTCCAAAAGTCATTAAGGAGCAAGTTGTTTAGTTTCCATGTACTTGTGTGGGTTTGAGAGCTCCTTTTAATATTGATTTCTAATTTATTTCCCTGTGGTCTAAGAAGATGCTTAATGTGATTTCTATTAATATTTTTTAAATTTATTGAGACTTCCTCTATGGCCAAGCATACTGTCAATTTTTGAAAATGTTCCAGCCAGGCATGGTGGCTCACGCCTGTAATCCCAGCAGTTTGGGAGGCGGAAACAGGTGGATCACCTGAGGTCAGAAGTTTGAGACCAGCCTGACCAACATGGTGAAATCCCGTCTCTACTAAAAACACAAAAATTAGCCAGGCATGGTGGTGCGTGCCTGTAATCCCAGCTATTCAGGAGGCTGAATCACTTGAACCCAGGAGGCAGAGTTTGCAGTGAGCCAAAATCACAACACTGCACTCCAGCCTAGGTGACAGAGTGAGACTCCATCTCAAAAGAAAAAAGAAAAGAAAATGTTCCATGCACAGATGAGAAAACCATATATTCTGTGGTTGTTGGGTGGAATATTCTGTAGATGTCTATTAGATCTATTTGGTCAAGAGTCTAGTTGAAGTCCAGAGTTTTTTTGTTAGTTTTCTGTCTTGATGAGCTGTCTAGTGTAGTTAGTGGGATTCTGAAGTGTCCCACTATTACATTATGGCTGTCTAACTCTTTTCTTAAGTCTAATAGTATTTGTTTTGTAAATACGGGTCCTTCAGTGTTGGATTTGTATATATTCAGGATAGTTAAATCTTCTTGTTGAATTATCATTATATAATGCCCTTCTTTGCCCCCTTTTTTTTTTTTTTTTTTAGATGGAGTCTTTCTCTATCACCAGGCCAGAGTGCAGTGGCGCGATCTTGGCTCACTGCAACCTCTGCCTCCTGGGTTCAAGCGATTCTTCCGCCTCAGCTTCCCGAGTAGCTGGGACCACAGGCGCGTGCCACCACGCCCGGCTAATTTTTTTGTATTTTTAGTAGAGATGGGGTTTCCCCATGTTGGCCAGGATGGTCTCGATATCTTGACCTCGTGATCCGCCCACCTCGGCCTCCCAAAGTGCTGGGATTACAGGCGTGAGCCACCGCGCCCTGCCTGCCCCACCTTTTTATTTTTTAACTGTGGTTGTTTAAAGACTGTTTTATGTGATGAAAGAATAACAATCACTGCTTATTTTTGTTTTCGATTTGTGTGATATATCTTTTTCTCTCCTTTACTTTAAACCTGTGAAAGTCTTTACACATTAGGTGAATCTCTGGTAAGCAACAGATGGTTGAGTCTCATTTTTAAATCCAATTTGCCAATTTATATCTTTTAAGCAACACATTTACATTCAAAGTTAATACTGATATATGAGGTTTTGTTCCTGTCATAGTGTTCGTAGTTGAAGTCTCAAATGTGTAATTGTTTAATAGAATCTGTGAACTTCATACTTACATGTGCTTTTATGGTAGCAATTATTGTACTTTCATTTCCTTGTTTAGAACTCCTCTGAATATTTCTTGTAAAGAAAAATTATTTTATACACTAAGAATTTTACCATTTCTGCTGCTTTTCATTTTTAAAGGTAGATTCAAATTATCCTCTAGTATTATTTTCCATTTTCCTATAGAACTTCCTTTAAGATATCTAATGGTGTAGATCTGCTGGCAATAAATTCTCTTAGCTCTTGTTCACTTGAGAAAGTCTTCAGCTTTCATTTTTTAAAGATTTTGTAGACATAGAAGTCTGAGTTTTTAGGAATTTTGCAGCACTTTAAGTATGTCATTCTTATTGCACTTTGGCTTGCATGGTTTCTAATGGGAAATCTACCAAAATTTTTATCTTTGTTCCTCTCTGTATGCTTCATAAGTTCTAAGAAATTGGTCCTTAATATAAGAAGCAAACAAAGCAAATAGAAAAAGAGAGACTAAATTAAAATTAACAAAATCTAGCTGTAAGCATTCCAGGAATGCTTATAGCATTTAGAAAATTCCTTTTAGAAAATTAAATTTTATAATTTTGAAAATTTTAAGAATTTTTAGATTTAGATTCAGAATTTTTAGATTCTAGAATTTAGAATTCTAAAATTTTTAGAAAATTTTAGAATTTTAGAAAATTTTGGAATTTTAGAAAAATTTAGAATTTTAGAAAATTCTAAATTTAGAACTCAGAATTCTAAATTCTAGAATTTAGAATCCCTGGAATAAAATCCCTAGAAATTATTTTAATTATAAAATAGAATTAAATTGGAATTAATTTAGAATTTAGAACTTTTTAAAATTTCTTTTAGAAAATTCCTAATTTTCTACTCTCCCTGTTTTAGGTGTTTTAACACCCATTTTGGGCTCTTCATGCCCAGGATGAAAACGTCAGAAGCAGAAAGGCATTTTTTTCTCTGGACCCCATGCTGAAGGTCATGGCCATGTCAAAATAAGTTTCTACTCTTCAGAACCAGGAGACTTTGTAACTAGGGTTGTGGAGCCATGCCCTGCCTACACACTAGTCAACATCATTAAACTGGCATATCATCACATCACAAATTCCAAAGTCAGATAATAAACCCCTGGTGGGGTTACTAACTGAGATGGTGATCTTCACAAGCCCACCTACCATGCAAAACCAATATTCTGGCAAATGCATCTTTCCACTTCCTCTGTTAGCATACTGTGCCTTATCTGGCAGTGCTATTTCTCATTGATTGCCCTTAGAAACACCGAGCAGATTTAGTAAAAAGCACTGACAGGCTCTTCCCCTCACGTAGGTAAGAGTTTTTGAACCTTCAATATGTATTTCAGGAAAAAAAATTATTTCCTTCAATAATACAGAACTTTCTGGGAATGATTTTTACTTAACATTTTGCATATCTATGAAGAGGCACAGCTCTAGCAAACATTTAGAGATAACCTATTTTTCTCTTATAATTTTTCCATGTTGTAAGTGTGCATATATTGTGGAAAATTACAAAACAGAAAAAAAAATATCTATCACACTAACGTAAATCCCTCTGAACACTTTGGGGTATTTCCTGCCAACTATTACTTGTTCATCCATTAACGAAAGCCAACAACAACAAACACAATCATAGTATATATAAAATACGAAATTCCTTTTCATTTAACTTATATAAGCATGCCTCGTGTTACTGTTTTTCATAAAGATTATTTCATTTCTAATACTTCTATAATAGATTTTTTGTTTATATAACCATTTTTCTACTGTTGTACATTCGATTATTTCTAAGTATTTGTTCATATGAATAAAGCTACGGATATAAAATCAGGTATATTTCTAGTTCCAAAATTATATTACTTCCCTAGAAATGTAGTTACAAGTTATTACAATGTGACTATTTCTACTTCTAAGTAAATATCACTCAGTTGTCTTCTATCTAGGGAGGGGTGAATTAAAAATATTTAACACCTTGTATGAACACAGGGCAATCAGAACAGACTTCTACTGTCAATAACCAATCCAGGAGTCTTAGGGCACACTACTAGAATATTAACCTGCTTGTGCTAATTTATAAGCCCACCAACTTTAAACCTTAACAGCACTGAGTATGATAAATAAATCCCTCTAACTGAAAAAAAGGAAAAATCTCTATTCTTAAAATGGTTTATTTGAAATTATTGTGGGTACAAAATAGTTGCATATATTTGTGGGGTACATGTGATGTTCTGATATAGGCATGCAATGTGTAATGATCAAATTAGGTAACTGAGGTATCCATCATCTTAAGCATTTATCATTTCTTTGTGCTAGAAACATTTCAATTCTACTCTTTTCATTATTTTAAAATACAAAATATTGTTAACTATAGTCAACCTAATGTATTTCTGAACACTAGGTCTTATTCACTGTATCTAACTATGTCTTTGTACTGATTAATTATCCTCACTTTATTCCCTCCTACCCACTATCCTTCCCAGCCTCTAGGAACCATTATTCTACTCTCAATCTCCACGAGAATTTTTCGTGTTTGTTTTTTAGCTCCCACATTTGAGTGAGAACATGTAATAATTGTGTTTCTGTGCCTGGCTTATTTTCACTTAACAAAATATCCTCCAGTTCCACGTATGTTGTTGCAAATGACAGGATTTCATTCTTTTTATGGCTAAATAGTCTGTTATGTATATGTACCACATTTTCTTTATCCACTCATCCACTGAAGGATACTGACACCCAGGTTGATTCCAAACCTCGGCTACTGCGAATAACACATTGCAACAAACACGAAGTGCAGATATCTTTTTGATATGCTAATTTCTTTTCTTTTGAAGATATACCCAGCAGTGTGATTACTAGATCATGTGGTAGTTCTATTTTTAGTTTTTTGAGGAACCTCCATCCTTCATAGGGGCTATATTAATTTACAATCCTACCAGCAGTTTATGAGGGTTCTCCTTTCTCCATATCCTTGCTAGTATTCATTATTCTCTGTCTTTTGGATAAAAGCCACTTAAACTGGGGTGAGATAATATTTCATTGTGGTACTTACTTGCATTTCTCTGATGATTAGTGATGTTGAGCATTTTTCATATACTTGGCCATTTGGATGTCTTCTTTTGAGAAATGTCTACTCAAATTGTTTACCCATTTTTAAATCAAATTGTTTTCTTTTTCCTATGGAACTGTTAGAGCTCCTTATAGGTTTTTATTATTAATTCCTTGTCAAATATTTTCTCTAATTCTGTCAATCATCTCTTCACTTTATTGATTGTGTCCTTTGCTATATCAGTAGCATTTCCATATGCCAATAGTGAACAATCTGAAAAAGAAACCAAGAAAGAAATCTCATTTATTATAACTACAAATAAAATGAAATTCCCAGGAAGAAATATAATCAAAGAAGTGAAGGATCTGTACAATGAAAACTAAAAAACGCTAATGGAAGATATTGAAGTGAACACACACACACATACACACACACAAACACACACACACACAAAAGAAGAAGGAATAGTCCACATTCATGGACTGGAAAATTCAATATTGTTAAAATGTCCATTCTTCAGATTCAATGCAATCACTATCAAAACACCAATGACATTCTTCACAGAAATAGAAAAAATAGGCCAGGTACAGTGGCTCACACCTGTAATCCCAGCACTTTGGGAGGCTGAGGTGAGTGGCTTGCTTGAGTTCAGGAGTTCGAGACTAGCCTAGGCAACATGGCAACACCCTATCTGTACTAAAAAAGTACAAAAAATCAGCCAGACATGGTAATGTGCACCTGTAGTCCCAGCTACTTGGGAAGCTGAGGTGGGAGAATCACATGAGCCTGGGAGGTTGAGGCTACAGGAAGCCAAGATTGTACCACTGCACTCCAGCCAGGACAACTGAAGTGAGACCCTACCTTTAAAAAAAAAGAAAGAAAGAATTCCAAAATTTACATGGAACCACAAAAGACACAGAATAGCCAAAGCCATCCTGAGCAAAAAGAATTAAACTGGAGGAATCACATGCTTAACTTCAAATTATACAATGCTATATAACAAAAATAGCAGGGTACTGGCATAAAAACAGACATAAAGATCAATGAATTAGAACAGAGAACCTAGAAATAAATCCATGCACTTATAGTCAACTGATTTTCAACAAAGTTGCCAAGAACATACATTGGAGAAAGGACAGCCTGTTCAATAAATGGTGCTAGGAAAACTGGATATCCATATGCAAAAGAATGAAAATAGACCTATATCTCCCACAATATCCAAAAATAAAATCAAAATAGATTAAAGACTTAAGTCTATCACCTGAAACTATGAAACCACTAGAAGAAAACACTTGGAAAACACCCCAGGACATTGGTCTGGGCAAAGATTTCTTGAGTAGGGCCTCAAAAGCATAGGCAACCAAAGCAAGAAAGGGCAAATATTATCACTTCAAGCTAAAAAGCAGCTAATCTTTGTTAATCATTACTATTTGAATTTTTAATTTCAACCTTACTAGTAATGCATTCCTTTGTGCATTCTGTTGATAAAAGTTCTAATGTTTTATTTCTATATCAGAGAGGCTGTAGTAGTTGCACAGTAGTTAAGAAAGCAGGTTCTGAAATTAGGCAAACAGGAGTTTCTGTCTTCAAACTACGGATTTCTAGTTAAGTGACTGTATTAGTCCATTTTCTCTCCGCTGATAAAGACACACCTGAGACTATGAAGAAGAGGAGATTTAACTGGACTTACAGTTCCACATGACTGAAGAGGCCTCAGAATCATGGTGGGAGGTGAAAGGCACTTCTTACATGGTGGTAGCAAGAGAAAATGAGGAAGAAGCAAAAGTGGAAAACTCTGGTAAATGCATTGGATCTCATGAGACTTATTCACTATCATGAGAATAGCATGGGAAAGACCAGCACCTGTGATTCAATTACCTTCCCCTGGGTCACTTCCACAACACATGGGGATTCTGGGAGATACAGTTCAAGTTGAGATTTGGATGAGGGCACAGAGATAAATCTTATCATTCTGGCTATGGCCCCTCTAAATCTCACATCCTCACATTTCAAAACCAATCATGCCTTCCCAACCATCCCCCAAAGTCTTAATTCATTTCAGCATTAACCTAAAAGTCCACAGTCCAAAGTCTAATCTGAGACAAGGGAAGTCCATTGCACCTATGAGTCTGTAAAATCAAAAGCAAGATAGTTTACTTTATGGATACAATGGGGGTACAGCTTTCAGTAAATACAGCCATTCCAAATGGGAGAAACTGACCAAAACAAAGGAGTTAGAGGGCCCATGCAAGTCCGAAATCTAGTGGGGCAGTCACATTTTAAAGCTTCAAAATGATCTCCTTTAACTCCAGGTCTCACATCCAGGACATGCTGATGTAAGAGGTGGGTTCCCATGGTCTTGGGCAGCTCCAACCCTGTGGCTTTCCAGGGTACAGCCTCCCTCCTGGTTGCTTTCACAGGCTGGTGTTGAATGTCTGAGGCTTTTCCAGGTGCATAGTGCAAGCTGTCAGTGGATCTACCATTCTGGGGGCTGGAGGACCATGGCTCTCTTCCCATAGTTCCACTAGGCAGTGCCCCATTAGGGATTCTGTGTGGGGGCTCTGCCCCCACATTTCCCTTCTGCACTGCCCTAGCAGAGTTTCTCCATGAGCGCCCCACTCCTGTAGCAGACTTCTGCCTGAACATCCAGGCATCTCTATACATCCTCTAAAATCTAGGCAGAAGTTTCCAAACTTCCATTCCTAACTTCTGTGCACCCACAGGCTCAACACCATGTGGATGCTTCCAAGGCTTGGAGCTTCCACCCTCTGCAACCACAGTCCAAGCTGTATATTGGTTCCTTTCAGCCATAGCTGGAATGGCTGGGACATAGGATACCAAGTCCCTAAGCTGCACACAGCATGGGGACCCTGGGCCTGGCCCATTAAACCACTTTTTCCTTCTGGGCCTCCAGGCCTATATGGAAACGGCTGCCATGAAGGTCTCTGACATGGCCTGGAGCCATTTTCCCCATGGTCTTGGGGATTAATATTAGGCTTCTTCCCACTTATGCAAATTTCTGCAGCCAGCTTGAATTTCTCCCCAGAAAATATGTTTTTCTTTTCTATCATATAGTGAGGCTGCAAATTTTCCAAACTTTTATGCTCTGCTTCCCTAATAAAACTGAAAGCTTTTAACAGCACCCAAGTCACCTCTTGAAAGCTTTGCTGCTTAGAAATTTCTTCCACCCGATACCTAAATCATCTCTCTCAAGTTCAAAGTTTCACAAGTCTCTAGGGCAGGGTCAAAATGCCACCAGTCTCTTTGCTAAAACATAACAAGAGTCACCTTTGCTCCAGTTCCCAACAAGTTCCTCATCTCCATCTGAGACCACCTCAGCCTGGACCTTATTGTTCATATCACTATTGGCATTTTGGGCAAAGCCACTCAACAAGTCTCTAGGAAGTTTCAAACTTTCCCACATTTTCCTGTCTTCTTCTGAGCCCTCCAAACTATTCCAACCTCTGCTTGTTACGCAGTTCCAAAGTCGATTTCACATTTTTGGGTGTCTTTTTAGCAATGCCCCACTCTGTTGATGCCAATTTACTGTATTAGTCCATTTTCATGCCCATGATAAAGACATACCCAAGACTAGGAAGAAAAAAAGGTTTAATTGGACTTACAGTTCCACATGGCTGTAGAGGCCTCAGAATCATGGTCAGAGGTGAAAGGCACTTTTTACATGGCAGTGGTGAGAAAATGAGGAAGAAACAAAAGTGGAAACCTCTGATAAACCCATCAGATCTTGTGAGACTTATTCACTATCACAAAAATAGCACAGGAAAATTGGTCACTATGATTCAATTATCTCCCCCTGGGTCCCTCCCACACATGTGTGAATTCTGAGAGATACAATTCAAGTTGAGATTTGGGTAGGGATACAGCCAAACCACATCAGTGACATTGGGCAAGTTACCTCACCTCTTTGCTTCTCAGAGTCTTCACATATAAAATGAGGATATTAACAGTACATATCTTAAAGGGGTTTTAAAGAGGATTAAGATAATCCTGTAAAAGCTTAAAACAGTGGCTAGCAAATAACAGATGTTAGCTATATTCTCCATTTGCATAAACTCTAGGTACTTAAAGAGTGTGAATGCTCAGAAATAAAAATAAAATCCTAAGCCCCACAACTGACTGAACAGAGCCCTTTTTGACCAAGAGGACCCCTGAGAAAACTTGAAAACTCAGTTCCTGGCCATGATGGGATGAGAAGTTGGACATGCCTCAGGATGCCCCTTTCTTATTAACCTTTAACCAGAATGATTTCCTAAGGAGTAAGCAGATGCCAATTCTGAAAAATAAGAAGCAAACAACTTTATCATCTTTAGCCAATCATCTGAGGCAACAACCAGACTCCTCTCTTTTTGCAGTTTTGACATAACAGCTCACCAGTTTTATAACGCACCCCTTCCTAAAAAGTGACCACCATCTCTAGACCAGTTTTGGCTAACTCATAGAGAATGCACAGTGAGGGTTTTTTTGTCTTTTGCTTCACCTTTTGACATCAGAGGGCTGAAAATTCCACCCTTGTTTCATGCTAACACTGCTATTTTTTGAACATGCAACCCATGAAGAGGCATGAAGCTCAATTGTGCATGTTCATGTTTCTCCTTTCATAAATACTTATGACTCTTTCTATAGCTTATTAAACATGTATAGTCGACAACCTTGCTCAGCATCAATTCCTGTTCCTTCTACCCTTCCCTCAAAGTGCTTGCTCTTGGCTTCTGCTAAAGGCTACGCTTCCCAGCCTGCAGAATGGCCAGCCTAAAACGCTTTATGAAAAATAAAGCTCTCCTTTCCAAATTTATCAACCTTGTGATTCTTCAGTTGGCAACACTAAATGAATTGGTTCTTTCAGGAATAAACAGATAGTAGGAGAAAAGCTGAAGGTTCAACATGTTGGAATTGGTTGATAGGCCAACACATAGGTATTCACATCACAGAGAAGTTGACAACTCTTCTGTTTGTTTGCCTTACCCTCACTTTGTCTTACCTTCATTCCTCCACCCCTACAATCTCAGGCTGCAAATTTACTGAAAAAAGTATATAGGAAACAAAGGTTCTTTTTTCCTTTCAGACTATCCTGTCACTTAGGCACATTTCTCTTAAGCAAGGAGACTGAAGAATATTTCTCTAGAGAAACTGAATAGCTTCAGAGAACACATCTCCAGAAACTGACTCTGGGAGACCCTGTCTTCAAAAAAGACAGTTTAGCTCCTCATGTCACTGGACAATGAAAACCCTCTGGCACCAAGCATAGGCCTAGGGCCACCAGACATTTGAGAAAATCTTTAATATGAAGGAGAGAGACCAATTGGCATTAAATTTAATACCAACTTGTTGGTATTAAAACAGAGTATACAAACATAATCCTAATAAGCAAATGTGTCTTGCTATCAGATGCTTTCAAAATATAAACAAATTTTTAAAAAACATCCTAAATCCAAATGTTTTTAACTTATCAATTAACTATAATAAATTAATATAATCTATTTACTCTATGTGGATCAACTTAATGCTTTTACTTGAATATAGGTCTTAGGATAAGCCTCTCTTCACTGAGAAAATATTAAAATAAACTTTGTACTTTTTCCTGAAAAATAAAAGTTCATTGTCAGATGACGTTATAACTGTTCCTTTTGGAAGATTAAATTATTTCAGCAAAACTAGAGATTGTGTTTACTTTGGCAAACTGGGGTAAAACAAGCAATCTTCAAAGGTGCTCAGAATAAATGTTTTGTGGACGGAACTGAGAGATGTTTGTATCAATTGATTACAGAGGTCAAGTACTAGATACTAAGGGGAAAAACAGAAAAGTTATGAGCATCTGCACAGATGTCTTTTCACAATAATTTCATTCATGAAGAACAAAAGTTGAAAAATCAAAAACAGGAAGACACTTTTAATTTTTAGTACATCATTATTTATGTCCCAAACCACAGGAATATAGTTCAGCTTCCTTTTGCTGGACTGGAATACATTTGAAGATGTTATTTTAGGTTATCCACTCTGAACAATGCATTCTCAGAACTTAACATGATAACTACCTCCTTAATAATACCATGTTTCACTTTCAAACTCCAAGCCAGACTTTAGCCTCTCAGTGAAGTTTTCTTGGAAATTAGAGAAGTCTTAAAGTTGTGGTTTCATGACGGCTCTGTTCTACGCTCAAATGGAGCTAAACTGCAGAATCTCAATGAACTGTGAGGTATCTTGCAAGTAATTTATCAACAATCATAATTAAAATGTCAATGTGGGATTAGGAAAAAAGTGATATGATATAAAAATCATCTAGGCTTTTAAAAAGGAGTTTTCTTCCCCTAATGCAAGAATCTACTTCAACATTGCAGATTTCCCCCACACATTATAACGTCTTGTTCTCCAAACCCAAGACACAGAAAACTAATCTTAAAAGATAATTGCACAAGGATGATTAAACGCAAGAGTGGATAGGAAATTTCAACACATTTTTTGAACACTTCGACAAGCTTAGGATGCTAAAACTCCATTGAGGAGAAGAGCAATGAGAAGCAGGGAGCTCCACCTCCAGAGAACCCCAGAAAGGCTTAGGATTTGGACATATCTGTTTCTACAGAAGGCGGCAATATGCTGTGGGAATAGAAACAGGGGACTTGCTTGAACACATATGGAGCAGCTTGACTCCCCACACAACCTTTTGTTCTTTTTTTATGTCCCACAGACTCCACATTGCAGCCCTACCCACCTCCACACATACATAAGCAGTTCCACATAAACTGGAGATTTTTTCTTTGGCAGAATTGAACGGAAACGGCTCTGATCTCAAGACACTGCACCCAGAAAAGGGCAAGGGTAGGCCATGGGAAGGGAAATAGGAAGACTCAACATACACAAACTGAACTCTGGATCCTCCTCTCATTTTAGCAGATGGCAATTTCTTCCTTGAAAGTAATCCACAAACCTGGGAGTCCTCCTTGATGCCTCTCTTTCTCCTATACTTCACACCCATTTTATCAGGAAATCTTGATAAAGTAAATTCGGAATCTGACTACTTCTCACCACCTTTATTGCGGCCACCCTGGTGCAAGCCACCCTCTGGTTTTTTCCTGGATTACTGGAACAGCCACCTAACTGGTCTCCCTGATTCTAATGTTGCTTCCTACAGTCTATTGTCAACATAGGTGCCAAGTAATTCTTTGAAATCTGAGGTCAGAGCCTGTCATGCTTCCACTTCAAAGCATATAATAGCACCATGATGTCTTCAGTAAAAGCCTTCCCATTACTCACAAAGTCTTCCTTTCACTTCTCCATCCTCCTCTCCCCTTCTTTCCTCCTCAATTACTCTCCAACTACTACGTTAACCTTTTTTGCTGTTCCGCCAACATAACAAATCTGCTTCCACCTCAGGGCCTTTGTATTCACCATTCCTATTCCTCTGACTCATTTGCTCTAACTCTCTTGCTTTTGTTAAGTCTTCTTGTTCAAAAATTAGTTTCTTAATGAGGTCTATCCTGACCATCCTATTTAAAGTTGCAACCATGTAACACTCCTAATCTCCCTTAGTCTGCACTATTATTTTTCTTTTTCTATAAAACTTATCACCTACTAGGATACTATTTAATTTTCTTATTTCTTGTATCTACTGCTTATTGTCTGTCTCCAGGTTGCTAGACTCTAAGCTCCATGAGTACAGGGATCCTTCCCTATTTTGCTTAGTGATGGATTCAAAGTGCATAACACAGTGCCTGACACATAATACGTATTCAACAAGTATTTGCTAATGAAATAATGAATGGTGTAGTGGAAGTCTATACATTGAATGGAAAGGCTGACTTTCCTTACCCTGGTTTGCTCACAAAATTCTGGCAGCCTGCTATATATCCCAGACACAGGTGAGAGGAGTTTCCCCTTAGAAACTAAACAATTCAGAGAGAAGGCTTCTGGCAAAATATATTTGAAGGAAAGAGCAGCTCATGCATGTCCTGATGACCGCTGCATGAAGGACACTAGTTAACCTATCCCCACTAGACTTCCTCCCCACCTTGACACACAAAACTTCTAACTGGCCATGTAGAACCATGTTCTTATATAGGAATAGTAGCTAAGAATCACTGGTTGTTTGAAAAAAAAACCTCCAACATAAAGGAAAAAAAAAAACAATTGAACAGCAAAGAGGAACTAAGAGGAAACAGAAAATGTGAGAAGCAAAAGTTAATGTTTTAACTCTGCAATTAATATTGCCATGGAGATAAAAAATAATATTGTGAACATAAAACAAGAATGAAAATAGAAACAATAGAAAATCAAGATTAAGCTCTTGGAAATTAAACATATAGTAGCTGAAATAAAATATTTAGTGTAAAGGTTTAGACATTAAAATCAAAGAAATCTCCTAAAAGAGAAACAAGGTGTTTGAAGAGATAGAAAATTAGATAAGAAAATCAGAGGATTAGAAAGAGAATTGAGAAGATAAAGGAGACAATTATTGACACATTCATATAAATCTAGATTGAAAGTACATATTGTATGGCCAGCATAATCAATTGGAACATAACAACAACAACTCAAGGCCTACACCAAGGCATTTCACTGTGAATTTCAGAGCACCAGAAACAGACCACCTTCAAAAGGACCCAGAGAAAGAACAAAACAAACAAGAATCAGAATGGCATCAGACTTACCATAATATTGCTAGAAGACAGAATAAAATTCAGCAGTTCCTTCAAAATTCACAGTGAAAATTATTTTCAAGCTAGAATTCTATATCCAGCTAAAGTATCAATCAAGTATGAAAGCAAGGTAAATATCTGAAATTTTCAGATATGTAAGGACTAAAAAATTTGCTTTCTATGCCTTCTTTCTTAGAAAGCCAGTGAAAAATGTGCTTCTCCACACACAGAAGAAAGGCAAAGACATGGGACTCAGGAAACAAGGGATCCAACATCCTGGGGGTGAGGCCATGCAGCCCACCTAGAGAGAAACCAGCCCAGCAGTGTGGAAAGCTGTGTCAGCTGCAGGCGACGTGGGGGGTGGGGTGATGGCAGGATTATTCAATGCATTCTATCCTTTAACAAACATTGCTGCAAGTTTGACAACTCTACTGGACCTTTTTAAGAAAATTGCAATGAATACTTGGAAATAAATGAAAACAAGAAAATGAAAAAACAAGCCAACATTAACTCCAGGAAGAAGGAAAACTTTATCTAAAAACAGAAATATATTTGTGGCTATACTGTTGGCTTAGCAGTGAACAATGAATGTACATATACGTCACTACAGTTTTAACCTAAACTGTGGCATAACCATATCAGGTGGATGGGAAGAAAGGGACTTAAAAAGGGTGGTGTAGAAGGGAGCTTAATTCACCATTTGATGTAACAGAATTTCAAAAGGTACTTTCTAAAATTGACAAATCAAAAATAGCAGTCTATGCCCAGTATTTAGACATATGGAGGCATAGTGAGAACAAACAACTAAAACAGTCTTGGGGAGGGTGTGCAGAGGGGGTCTGGTAAAAAAAAAAAATTGCTGTTTTTTATTATATGCTTTTTTAGTATTTGATTTTTTAAAATTATGTATACACATTAGCAAGAATATAAATTAATCTCGAAGTTAAATAAGTACACAAATCTATGCAAGTGATGCATGCTTATTAAGAAAATGCAGAAAATAGCAGAAAATCCGGGATTGGGGAAATAAAGCATAGCATCACAACCCCAAACAATCATTGTAAGAATTTGTTGTATTTACTTCATCTTTAATTTAAAAACAGCATTGTAACTAGATTTTATATACAATTTAAATCCTGCTTTTTTTTTAACAACCCCAAACAATCATTGTAAGAGTTTGTTGTATTTACGTCATCTTTAATTTTAAAAAAGCACTGTAACTAGATTTTGTATACAATTTAAATCCTGCTTTTTTTTTTGACAGCGTCATTCCAAAAAACGGTTTTTCTCAAGTATTTCAGTAGCTTTGTAACATTCCTCTGATCTCCATTCTAGCCCAACAAGAACGTATCATCCCCACTGATTCTTAGTACTCACATGGACAGCAAAGATATCTCCAAACAAGAGATCACTGGGATGTAGGGGTAGCTCCTTTTAAACAAATTAAAATCTTCCATCAGGGAAAAAGCCACTTGAAAACTGAACACAAACTAGCACCAGTAAAAAGAGAAACTTACTGGCTCATGGCACTGAAAAGCACAGGCTATCACTTCAGGCACCGCTAGGTCCAGGATGTAATGTCACCAGAATCCAATTTCTCTCTTTCTCCATCCTCAGCAACACCTGCTCTCTCAGTCTGTGCTCGGTTGGCTCCTCCTCATGGTCACAAGATGGCTGTGGCAGTTTCAGCCTTACCTCTTCCCACGGAGGTCTCTTTTTCCCACCTCCTCAAAAGTCCTGATAGTCACTCTGATTGGGCTAACTTGGGACATCAGCCAATCCGAGCACCTGTTACTCTGGCCAGGTGATGTAGTACTTTGATTGGCCAGGAATGGTCACATGCTGCACTGTGCCTCCTCCTGGAGCCACATCTGGACCCTATGGACTGAGAGAGAAGGTGGGAGAGGGTCTTTAAATGAAAATCTGGAGGTATTTCTGGAGGACAGCTAATGGATGCTGGGTAAGCAAACAACAAATATCTGCTACAAACTTTTGTTTCATTGTAAAATTCAAATCGAGAAGTAGGAAGACACAAAAATCAGCCATAATATTTCAGGGTGCTTCCTCAGTTGCTTACCATCCTCTGCATACCGCCCCACACCCCTCACCTGTGGATGCCTCCTAACACTGGGCGAGGACACAACGCACCGTGAATCCAACTGCTAGCTGTCTCCACGCCTGCCCAGGGTGCCAGGAGAAGGCATGTTGGTAACACTATAAATTCATGGTGACCAGCCCCTGCTGTGCCTCCATAGTCTTACCACTTTTCTCTAATGTCTTGCTTTTTCACTATCTACCACAACTACTTTCACATCTTCACCGCCTTTCTCACTTATAATTTCCTCCTCCTTCCCCATTACCCCCTACTTCACAGAGAACATAGAAGTCAGTAACTGGGAACCACTTCAGCTTTCCGTACCATACCTATCTGCATCCACAGCCGTCTTTTCCTCTCTCTGGACACAACAAATAACATGTGCTTCTTGTCTAAGGTCAGTTCATTCACTTAGGCTCTGAGTCTTATTCTCTCACATGTTTTGGAAATCTTTTGCTATTAATCTTACTCTTTCTCACTTTTACTCCTACTCTCTTTCCTCTCCCTCTCTGCCACTCTCTTCTCATTTAAACATGCTGACGTCTGTAGGTTTTTTTTTTTTTTTTTTTTTTTTTTGAGACGAGGTTTCACTCTGTTGCTTAGGCTGGAGTGCAATGGCATGATCTTGGCTCACTGCAACCTCCACCACCCGGGTCAAGCAATTCTCTTGCCTCAGCCTCCCAAAGATGCTTCCTTGATCTCCTATGCATGTTCATCTATTATTCTATCTCCTCCATAGCAAAACTTCTTTAAAGAGTATGTGCTTTTGTTGTCTCTATTTTCTCACCTGTTACTCTTCAAATTATCCCCATTGAAATTCCAAACCTATCATCTCTTGAAACATCTCACTCTAAGGTCACGATAATGTTCATGTGGCTAAAGCCGAAGTTCCCACCTTACTTGGCCTCTGCAGCATTCATCGCAATGAATCACTCCCTTCTGTTTGGCTTCTGAGACCATCTCCCCTTGGTTGATTCTCTCCTCTCTGGCCCATCTTTTCAAATACCTTTGTTCGCCTTTTCTTCTACCCAAACATTAAATAAAGGAGTTCTTCAAGGCTTGGTCTTAGGACATATTCTCTTCTGACTCTGTGCTCTTTCCCTGTTCCATAGGTTCAGATATCACACATATGCTGATGAATCCTACATTTTTATGTCTGCAACCTCAACCCCTGTATCCACGGGCTCCTTGGCATCGGTGCTGACTGTGTCACAGGCTCCTCAGTCTGAATTGCACTCAGTTCTTTCTCTCAACCTCTCACCCCACAATATCTGCTGCTCTTCCAATTCTTTCAGTATTTTCTCTCTGGGGAAATGGTATCTCCCTTCCCACTCCCAATTGCTCAAGCCAGAAAGTTGGGAGTTAGCCATGTTTCCTCCCTGTTCTTCACTCCTCACATGGAATCAATTGCCAATTTTATCAGTTTTACCTCCAAAATACCTCTTTAATATTCTCTCTCCTCAGGGCCTCCACACCCCCGCCCCCACCAGGCTAACATCACCCCTGACGTGGCGCACTGCAAAAACCACTTTTCTCCTGATGTGGGATTACTTATTTTGAGGCCCATCTTATCCACAGGACTGTTTACTCCATGAAGGCAAAGATAAGAGCTGTCCTATTTATCACTTTATTTACTGTTCCTGTTACACTGCTTGGCATAGTATATGCCTAATAAATCTTCGATAAAATTTGGGAAGGAATATAAGATTCCTGAATTTCAGTTAACTACAATATCACTTTGGGCAAACACATCTTCTACTCAGCCCCAAATCCAAAAGCAAGATAAAAAATCTTCCGAATAATGAGAGCAAAGATGTCACAAATTTATGTACTTTGCATCACAGCAGTCCTAGGAAGATATCTTCAGAAACTTGGAGCACCGGAGGGAATGTTTGTGGATGGGGAAATCATGTTACTTGCCCCTGTCACACAGCTGGTTGGTGGAAGAATAATATCTAGAACTCCAGGCTTCTGGATCCCATTCCAGTCCCTTTTTCCCTCATTGCCACAGATAGGACATATTAATGTAGCAGTATACATAAAATTAATCTTACTGTCCTAAGAACCCTATTTATTTAGCTTCCCCTGGAATTACCAATATATGTAGTAGAATTGCATATATATTTTTATCTCATGTGGAGTTCTTACTATGTGTTATTCATCTTAGCAAGCACTTTTATGTATATGCATTTCATTTATTCCTTATAACCGTTCTACAGGCCTTTGTTTTCATCTCCATTGTACAAGAATGGAAACTGGGGCTCAATGAGCTGTAGCAATTTGCTCAAAAATACAGAGCTGAGTAAAGGCAGAGTCAGGATTTAAATCCAGGTTTCTGAGCCCTGCCTGAAGTCCGTCCTACCTCTATCACTTAGCGTGCGTCTCTTAAGAACCATTCTGTTTATTTACTAATGTTTGAAAATGGCATTTAAATGAAGCAAAAAGAAACATTTAAAGTGCATGGATTATGCTCTCTCATTTTCCATGGAAGTTTTACAAAATCACCTCAATTAGACAACTCATGCAGTCTGTGAAAACATTATAATGTTATTACTGACTTCATTTGTGCTGGCCTGTGCCATCTTGCTTAATTCTACCTAGGACTAGCCAGCTAGTCTGGCATCATCTCATTCCAACAGGGCCGTTCCCTTCCATTTATTAATATGCTTACCAATAGTCACTTGGGAAACTGTTTCTCTTTCAGTCCCTCCAGGGTTCAACATTAAAGATATGAAGAAAGAAGCAGCTATTTCAGCTGGGTCATCATAAAAGTCCAGGAGAAGCAATATGAAAAGAAAACTAAATGACAAAACAAAGGAAATAATCTCCCAGCAGAGAAATCCTGGTGAAAAGCAGTTTGATCCACTGGCCAATGATGTAACTTGGGGAAAATTTTGCCACAAGTATTTGCTAACTACTGAATTTAATTAATGTAGCTTTGTTGACCAAAACCACAATCCACTATTAGAGGTTTGTGTGAAAAGCACTGGGAATGAGACCTGTATTTTGTAACAAAGAAACTGTCAGTACATTCATGGGAAAAGGGTAGCTGCTGCCATTTTTGCCACAGTGAGGTCCCTCTACTTTCTCTGTCAAGGCAATTTACTTCAATTAGAATTGGAATTTCATCTGGGTTTCTTTAGACACAATTATCTATTCAGAAATATTTATTATATATATGCCAGATTCTGGGATGGGGAAGTCAAGGCATGTACACAAGTAATTATAATACATGATTAATGCAATTGCGATCAGAAGACTATGAGCTATATTTAATACCAAAGAAGTACAAAGCACTCTGTGGACAGGAACCTTCACTGGCTATCAGACAGTCGCCAGGAGAGGCCTAACTGCGTAATAGTTAAGCAAATAGACTGGGGAATCGGGCAGACCTGGATTCAACCTGTCTTTGCCATTAATCCTTTGTGTTGTCTGGGACAGGGTTATTGCCTTCTCAAAGATATAATTTCCTCATTCATAAAAGGTAGACAAAATGCTACTTACTTCACAGGATGCTTATGAAGATTAACTGAAATAATCTAGATTAAGAGTTTCACATAATGCCTTTTCCACAGCAGTGCTAAAGATATAGTCCTACTAGCATTATTGAGCTTGAGGTATCTGTTAGGATTATCTGGTTTAATCAATAGAGGGTGACTTTGGCTAATATAAACAAACAAATAAAAAGATATTGATTGGTATTGTCAACCTAATAACAGAGAGGGGCTTTTTAATAGAAAAGATATTTATTTGGGAATAGAGCATTGTAGTGGGAATATGCATGCCATAGGAACTTTGTTCATATTTAGGGAGGTAAAGGAAGACAAAACTTCTTAAAGGAAAAATGAGAAGGGTTACATAATTGTTTTAAAATAATTATCTTTGTCTATGAAGATCAATAACAAGGGTGATGCCAGTCTGAGGTTGGACAGGAAGTTGCTGGGCAGATGTCCTTGTAGATGTATGTAAAATTAGCGGGGAGTCTCTTTGGGAGACCACTGTCACCATTTTTCAATCCTGTATCACTTGTCTCAGATTTGCAATCCAGGGAAAAAGTACAAGATTGACCTACATCTTTAAGACACGATTGGCCACACCCACCCCTTGGACATGGGAAGGAAGGGGCAAAAAATCAGAGAAATCTTCTTGAAAGCTATGGTGTTTTCTGATCAAGGGAAACGGAAGAGGGTTGAGGAGTCTAATGCTGAGGAGGCAAAAGTAAACAGGCAGCATCACTGCAAAAGTGAGCAGGAAAAAGTAAGGAGGGTGAGCGCTGTCTGGAACATTCATCAGGGAGAAAGATCTGTGCTGAGTAGGACGAGTGGGGCCACATTTTCCAGGGGTACCTGGAAAGCTAACAAGAGTTGTTCAGAGATGAAGTAATAGCAAGTTAGAAGCCACTGAAGAGATCTGAGGAAGACTAAATGGAAATGAAAATATATTTCTCACATAGAGTTGAGCAGGGCTGCAACGTGATCTGGAAAAATAAAAAGCAGATTTGACTCCAGAATTCTGTGTGAGATGATAAAGAGCTAGACTGAGGTGGCTACATCAGGAAAGGAGAAGACTACCTAGGTAAGAGAGATGCTGCCTTCTGTTAGAGGAAAATAATTTTATAAAAGGCAACAGCATAGATAGAATTAAAATATCAAACAATAACAAGTGTTAGAGAAGATGTGGAGAAATTGGAACCCTCATACACTGTTCATGGGAATGTAAAATGGTACAGCTACTTTGGAAAACAGGTAGCTCCACAAATGATTAGAGTTACCATGTGACCCAGCAATTCCACTTCTAGGTCTGTGTGCAAGAAAAATGAAAACATATATCCACACACAAATTTGTACACTAATGTTTACAGCAGCATGATTCATGATAGCCAAAAAGTGGAATCAACCCAAATGTCCATCAACTGATGCATGAATAAACAAAATGTGGTGTATCCATACAATGGAATATTATTTGGCCATGAAAAGAAATTAGTACTGATATGTGCTATAGCATAGATGAACCTCAAAAACATTAGGTCGAGTGAAAGAAGCCAGTCATGAAAGACCACATATTGCATAATTGTATTCATATGAAAATCCAGAACAGGCAAATTATAGATACAGCATATAGGTTAGCTGTTGCTTAGGGCTGGGGTAGAGGGCACAGGAGAGTATGAAGCTAAAAATGTGGAGGTTTTTTTTCAGGTGATGAAAATGTTCTAAA